>CM070820.1:2032117-2162117 GCA_036326025.1 Chrosomus eos
CACACACACTCGCAACTGGACCTGACGTGTTTCTCTCCGCTTGCAGCTTCACTGTAATCACACACACACACACACACACACGCACGCACACTCTAACTCCGTTAACATATCGTTCTCACAAAAATGAACATCTGTCATCATTCCAGAAAGCAAAAATTGTGGATTGTAAATAAAAAAGTCATTATTTTGGGTTTTTTTTGCGCGCAAAAATTATTCTCGTCGCTTGATAAACTTAAGATTGAGCACTGTAGTCACATGGACTATTTTAATGAAGTCTTTAATAACTTTTCTGGGCCGCAAGTTTCAGTCCCTTAGAAGCCTATGGAGGAGTGACCCAGCTCTCAGATTTACAGTTTTTTTCAATTGCTAAGAAGCGTTTGCCAATTCTTAAAATACTTTTTCTAAACTCTTAACACAGCAACACACCTACATCACACAATTATCCAAATAGTTAATTTTCTGACCAAAACCAGAGTTTGTTAAATAAATACAAACTCTACATTTCAAAACGCTAAAAACCTTTTTCTATATAAACTAACTCTATCAAAACACTGCAAATCTGTTTCAAAATTGAATCATTCGGTCAAAACACTAGCACTCATTTTCTATCCAACATGAACACATAGTCAATCATAGTGCAATGACTCTCAAAATACTAACAGTTGGTGGCATTACAAAAATTGCATTACTTGTCATGTTTTAGTTCTATCTGTATAGAACATACAGTATGAAATCCATTTTTTCCATGAATCCATGAATTCATGGTTCATTAGATAGATAGTATGTGTACAACATAATATCTAAATATGAAGGAGTCATCAATACTTTATAGAATGTACAACTGAATAAAAACAGTAAGTGACAGAATTGCTGCAGTAAAGGCTTTATTAGCAATATGAAATTGCTGTCAGTGATCATCAACAAAACGAAACAAAAAAGAAAAACATACATGGCCTTTGGTTTAAAGTGTGCAAAAATAAAACAAAATGACAGAAAAAAGGCACAGATACAATCTTCAGCATTTGGCCACATGTTCTCATCTACATCACATCGGATGTTGTCTCTCGCTATACACCTTGGATAGAAACGCTTGGCATGCCTTATCCACCCCTTATCCACTCCAGCCAGCATCCATGGCATCGAGGAGGGACATTTGGTCTTGAGGCCGATGATCATAAACTTTCTACCTCCAAGCAGAAAGAAATTCCTCAATGGGGCAGAGGAAAGGAGAGTACGGAGGAAGAAAAAGGGAAATCATTCTTGGATTTTCTGCAAACCACATTGTCCCATGTAATCACAAATGTCCTCATGTTTCCGCTCACCTGTTCTGCTTCTGGCAGCAGTTGTTGGTGGAGGTCGTCTAAAAGAAGGCACTCTGTGTTGTAGGGACCAATCTGGCTTTTCTGCAGGGCCAAACCAGCACTTGACTATACCTGGTCAAGTGTCTTGACCATGCTGGTGGCCAGCAGTTACTGTAATACAGTAAATAGCCACTGCATTGATAGCCCTCATGAAATGCATGAAATGCAAATCCTGTTGGTTTGTTGAAAAATCCAGATAATGGAAGCAACGGTTGACCGTCTGAAATTAGGCTGGACTCTTTCGCCAGCCTCTCTCAATGATAGACCATGGTTTATCACATGGTCTATAATGGTGGCTCTTCATCCGTGACAACAGCTCTTACTCCCCTTTGAACAGCACCACACATTCTTACTCCTCTTCCCCTAGCTCTCCTTCTCCCTCTCCCTTTCCCTTGTCCTGGTCAAACTAGTCCTCTCCCTCGTCTAACTAGTCTTCTCCATCGTCCAGGCATTTTCTTTCTTTTTCCTCTGTTTGGTTCTGTGCTACTTTGAACAAAACTAATCCAAAGAGTGAATTTTTTATTGTGTATGTCCATGTAATGGAAATCTTCAACATCTGGCTATGTCTCTGATTGAGATTGGAATCAGCTATTTCTTACTGTAATGATCAGTCATTTAAAAATGCTTATCAGCTGTATGAATTTTTTTTTTTCAATATTTGTTTCAATACTTTTGAGCGGATATTGTCAAGTAGAGGCTTTATACTGTATCTATGGTTTGGAACATTGGGTCTTCATTTCTGGCAAGCTGCGTTAAAGCATTTGTAAAAAAGACTATAAAGATCCATGATTTTGGTATCGGGTATGCTTATATGTAAAGAAGATGTAGGCATTCTAGAAACGTGTTAATTGACAGCATTTTGTGTGAACACAACATGAATTGTGTTAATGGTATGGTCACAACAGACAAATGTTGTGCTAGTTGTGTTCAGAGTTTTGAAAATGTGATTACAGATTGGACAAAAGGATGTTAGCAATTGAAAAAAACTGTAATCACAGATATCTTCATTTGTGTTCCGAAGATGAACGAAAGTCTTACGGGGTTGGAACAACATGAGGGAGAGTAATTACTGACAGCATTTGCATTTTTGGGGTGAACTATCCCTTTAAAGGATAATTCCGGTATTTAACACCTTGAGTCTATTTTCTAGTTTGTTTTGGATGTTTTGGATTGTTTTAAGCACATGTTTGTGCATGCCCATAGAAAGCCACTCTGAAGCGCCCAGAGGCGATCCTAAAATAGTCAAAAAGTCGAGACAGGACCCATCGTCAACATTTCTAAGTCCACCACTCTAGTTCATCCAAAACACACTAGAAAATAGACACAAAGTGTTAAATACCGGAATTATCCTTTAAGATGTGGTGGTTTACTGAACATGTTGTCAGTCACATGATCATATTCTTCAAGAA
The DNA here is from genome assembly GCA_036326025.1 of Chrosomus eos. Classification (NCBI taxonomy): domain Eukaryota; kingdom Metazoa; phylum Chordata; class Actinopteri; order Cypriniformes; family Leuciscidae; genus Chrosomus; species Chrosomus eos. Next base: position 2,034,888 of record CM070820.1, read on the forward strand.
AGCCAAGCATTTAATGTGATAACTAGGGTTGGGTAACAGTTGGGTTATATCCGATAGCAGTACCTACTCTGTATTTTTTTAACGTTTTTTTAACGGTTCTTGAACCGGTACTTAAAAGGCACCTATTATGCAAAAATCACTTTTACATGGTGTTTGAACATAAATGTGTGTTGGCAGTGTGTGAGCAAATGATAAAAATACACCCAGTGTTTTTTTTACTATCTCAATAAATCATAAGCACTGTCTCAGAACGAGCTGTTCTCAGATTCGGCGCTTTGTGACGTAGAATTGGGCAAGCCCCACCGACGTAGTTTGATTGACACTGTGGTTTTGGCATAGACCCCGCCCTCTGTGATCTGTACGTTCTCCATTGTTTCAACGACAGCCGGTAATGTCTCCTAAGAATCATAAGTGTTCTGTTGTGGGATGTAATAATGTACCTAGTAGTTTACACTTACTTCCGACATCAGAGCCACTGAAAACGCAGTGGATTGATTTTATTTACGAAGGAAAGGCGCCACTTAAACTTCCAAAATACGTTTATGTTTGCGCGAATCATTTTCTGACTGACTGTTTTGTGAACGAGGGTCAATTCAAAGCAGGTCTTGGTTCAAAGTTAATCCTCAAGTGTGGATTGTTGCCTACTGTTCGCGACCCAACATCACCTCCAGAAGAAGTACGTGTATTTTATGATTTTTGAGCAAATAGTCATTTCAGTCGATGTCAGCCAATTCAACAACAAATGCGTCTAAAGTTGATGTCCTCGTCGTAGGATGTCTGTGTATATAATTTGAACATTGTTTGTATAGTGTGTGACCACACTTTATATATATTCTTTTTTAAAGATATTGTTTTAAAAACTGTGCATGTTTTCTGTAAAGACAAGACATCAAAATTGCTAAGTTTATACAAAGGCCAGCACATCGACACGAAGCTGTAGAACGAGGGATATTGTTATTGTAGCAAACGTTATCACATTATTTGTGTTTGTAGTTTCAAAAAATTGCGCCAACGTTATCACAGTTTGTGTGTGTCTTTGTGTGTGTGTGTTGCACATCCATAATTGCAAAGGGGACGTGATTACAACTCTATAAGTACATAAATGTTTCAAATAACCATTCCGAGACGTCCTGGTCCATTCTCATTTGTGTTTCTTCTGCCGGAGTCTCTTCATCATCTGGGTCTGATTCAAACATGTGGTGGCCCAAGGTGAAGGTACTATGGGACCCCCCATCCGATCTTAAAAGAGAATGAAAAAAAATGTACCGACTGAATGGTGAATAGGTAAAGCTAATCTACCTGGCAATGTCGGCAGCAACGGGTAGCTCTTCCTTGCTATTAGCAGTGCTAACGGTCGTGATGGTGGTTGTATCGTTAGCATTGTTGTCATTGTCAGTGGGCATCACAAAAAAGTTTGTTACCTTAGGCAATTTTGCTAAAAAACTTTTTACTTTATGGAGTTTTTTTAGAAATATATAATTTGCGAAAAGTAAAAAAACAACAACTTAAGCATAAGTTAATGGGGCATTTTGGGGGCCCCTACATGTAGGTAGCTCAGGACCCAAGGCAATTGCCGACCTTTGCCTAATGGTAAAGTCCGCCCATGCGCAAGTTGACGCTGGAACACCAGGGGGCGGTAAAAATAAAGTCTGGCACCGAAATGTTCGTTCTTATTCGGTCTCGTTACTAGCGTTTACGTCTGAACCAGTTCCCTATTGGCACCGCGTTTCGGTACACAACCCCAGTGATAACGTTAATGCATTTCAATGTAAACGGCTTTATTGATTATAATGGGACATTTTTCATTTTGATGTGTTGTGCCAAATAGTTTATGACTGCCAATCAACGTCGAACATTGCTGCATGTAGAATTAAAGTGATTTGTGGCTCATGTCCAGTCAAAAAGGCAGTTAATTGCATTTATTATAAATTAGCCTATTTAAATGAAAATGTATTATAGTTTTAGAGGCGACATGCAATTAATTGTTAAAAAAAATGCATTCCGTTCGCACTTGGGTATATTATTTTAAAGTCCAAAAAAATTGCTCAAGTGTACTTCTTTTTTCACAAGGGAAGGGCATGTGCAACAGAGATAAGAGTGTGCATGTGTAGTTGCATAAATGTGAGTCGAATTTGCATATTGCACATTTGGAAATAACTGCACTACAGGGAGAGCTTTTAATTGTTCATGAGGTGAAGCTTCTGGATGCTCTGGTGCTCGGAGACGACGGATGGAAAAAGTAAAAACAACAAAAAAAGCTGGGCTTTTTTCACAATGGTGTCAATGAATACCAGTTCAGATCTCCCTCAGATCCCAGTTCAGATCTCCGTCAGATCCCAGTTCAGATCTTGTTTAGATCCCAGTTCAGATTTCCATCAGATCCCAGTTCAGATCTTGTTCAGATCCCAGTTTAGATCTCGCTCAGATCCCAGTTTAGATCTCGTTAAGATCCCAATTCAGATCTCCCTCAGGTCCTAGTTCAGATCTCGTTCAGATCCCAGTTCAGATCTCATTCAGATCCCAGTTCAGATCTCCCTCAGATCCCAGTTCAGATTTCCCTCAGATCCAAGTTCTGATCTCCCTCAGATCCCAGTTCAGATCTTGTTCAGATTCCAGTTTAGATCTCGTTCAGATCCCAGTTTAGATCTCATTCAGATCCCAGTTTAGATCTCCCTCAGATCCCAGTTCAGATTTCCCTCAGATCCCAGTTCAGATCTTCCTCAGATCCCAGTTCAGATTTCCCTCAGATCCAAGTTCTGATCTCCCTCAGATCCCAGTTCAGATCTCCCTCAGATCCCAGTTCAGATTTCCCTCAGATCCCAGTTTAGATCTCATTCAGATCCCAGTTTAGATCTCCCTCAGATCCCAGTTCAGATTTCCCTCAGATCCCAGTTCAGATCTCGTTCAAATCCCAGTTCAGATCTCATTCAGATCCCAGTTCAAATTTCCCTCAGATCCCAGTTCAGATCTCGTTCAGATCCCAGTTTAGATCTCATTCAGATCCCAGTTTAGATCTCGTTCAGATCCCAGTTTAGATCTCATTCAGATCCCAGTTCAGATCTCATTCAGATCCCAGTTCAGATCTCCCTCAGATCCCAGTTCAGATCTCGTTCAGATCCCAGTTTAGATCTCGTTCAGATCCCAGTTTAGATCTCCCTCAGATCCCAGTTCAGATTTCCCTCAGATCCCAGTTTAGATATCGTTCAGATCCCAGTTCAGATCTCATTCAGAACCCAGTTCAGATCTCGTTCAGATCCCAGTTTAGATCTCGTTCAGATCCCATTTTAGATCTCGTTCAGATCCCAGTTCAGATCTCATTCAGATCCCAGTTCAGATCTCATTCAGATCCCAGTTTAGATATCGTTCAGATCCCAGTTCAGATCTCGTTCAGATCCCAGTTTAGATATCGTTCAGATCCCAGTTCAGATCTCGTTCAGATCCCAGTTCAGATCTCCCTCAGATCCCAGTGCAGATCTCCACTGCTTCTGTGCACTTTCAGCTCCAGGTTCTTATGATTGCAGAAGACATCCAGATCTTGTTGATGAAGAGATGTTCAGAGATGATATTGAAGTCCATGCTTGTGTTTATGGTGGATTTTCACCACAGGGAGACTTTAAGTAACATGTACTTACTATCAGGTTTGGATTAGGGTTTGCATTATTTATACTTATTACTATAGTAAAGAAGTGGATAAGACACAGTGGATAAGACACATACCTTTGGTGTGAGAGACCTGGGTTCGAATCCACTGTGAAACACCAATGTGTCCCTGAGCAAGACACTTAACCCCTAATTGCTCCAGAGGCGTGCGACCTCTGACATATATAGCAATTGTAAGTCGCTTTGGATAAAAGCGTCAGATAAATGTAAATGTAAATAACATGTGTAACAATGACACTGTAAAATAAAGAGTTACCCACTTCTTTTCTACAAGGGATTACTGTTTATGTAACAGCAATCCCATATAATTAGCAGGTAATTATGTCATAATATCATTTGCTTGTTGGATAATGTAAATCAGGTCTAAATGATGTTTGACTTCAACCTGGAAACTGTAAACATCAAATGGAATTTTATTAGACTAAAATAATAAATCATATTGAACATTTTACAGTAGATTCCCATATTTGCAGCCTTAAAGTCTCGTATCTTGATGAGTTGGACAGTCCTAAGGATAAATCTGATATGACTCTGTTTGTGAATGCCATTTAGCGAAATAAGATCAATATTTTACTCTCAGCATTTCTGCAGTTGAGCGTCTGTGGAAAGACTGTATGTCTGAGTCACCGATCCCGTGGGAAAAACCCAAATGAGATTCTGAAGTGGTTTTCCAGCAGAAAAAAGCATCAGGAATGTTTCCGAGGGTTAGTAAAACAAGAACAACTCATTTTACTTTGCATTTGATTTAAAACCACTTTCCGAACTACATTTCTACGTGTGGAGAATCTGTCAAGCAAACAAAACATTAATATTTTTTTTTCCAAGCAATAACTACAGACTTAAAGAGTGCAAATATTTGGCAGAGCAAAGCGAGTGATGCCGGATTTGCATTTGAGGATAAACAATTCATCCGGCCTCTAAATGAGATGTTGCAGCATGTGCAAACAGAAAGCACTGAGCTGTGAAAAAGAACAATAATCAGGGGAAGAAAGAAAAAGGAAAGCACTCTTTCCCTTGAAGAAAACAGGAATAAAACGAAGAGAGTGGGCCCTCGACGGTGCTCTGTAAATCAAGTGAAGTGCGGTTCAAACTGCATCGCGAATGAATCAAAAGCTCTCATTGATCACGCCATTGATTAGGATTTGGTCTTTTAATTAAAGCTGACACAGTGTGGTGATGTCTCTTTAAAACACCTTCAGTGATGTAATCACCTTTGAACACCAATTACCCCAGCAAGGTGGAAAAACTGGTGTGAGACAGACTTTAAAGAAAGAGAGAGAGTTTACATCTAGCAATTATGACTTTATATCACATGATTGCATGTTATAAAGTCAGAATTGCATGATATAAACATGCAGTTCTGAGAAAGTCAAAATAATATAAATCATATAAATATCAACTTTATTTCATACAAATCTGACTTTATAACACGCAATTCTGACTTTATATCTCGCAATTCTGACTTTATATCTTGCAATTCTGACTTTATATTTCGCAATTCTGACTTTATATCTCACAATTCTGACTTTATATCTCGCAATTCTGACTTTATAACTCGCAAATCTGACTTTATATCACACAATTCTGACTTTATATCTCGCAATTCTGACTTTATATCTTGCAATTCTGACTTTATATCTCGCAAATCTGACTTTATATCTCGCAATTCTGACTTTATATCTCGCAATTCTGACTTTATATCACACAATTCTGACTTTATATCTCACAATTCTGACTTTATATCACGCAATTCTGACTTTATAACTCGCAATTCTGACTTTATATCACGCAATTCTGACTTTATATCTCGCAATTCTGACTTTATATCTCGCAATTCTGACTTTATATCTCGCAATTCTGACTTTATATTACGCAATTCTGACTTTATATCTCGCAATTCTGACTTTATATCTCACAATTCTGACTTTATATCACGCAATTCTGACTTTATATCTCACAATTCTGACTTTATATCTCGCAATTCTGACTTTATATCTCGCAATTCTGACTTTATATCACACAATTCTGACTTTATATCTCACAATTCTGACTTTATATCACGCAATTCTGACTTTATAACTCGCAATTCTGACTTTATATCACGCAATTCTGACTTTATATCTCACAATTCTGACTTTATATCTCGCAATTCTGACTTTATATCTCGCAATTCTGACTTTATATCTCGCAATTCTGACTTTATATCTCACAATTCTGACTTTATATCTCACAATTCTGACTTTATATCTCACAATTCTGACTTTATAACACGCAATTCTGACTTTATAACTCGCAATTCTGACTTTATATCACGCAATTCTGACTTTATAACTCGCAATTCTGACTTTATAAACACGCAATTCTGACTTTATAACACGCAATTCTGACTTTATATCACGCAATTCTGACTTATATTTGCAATTCTGACTTTATAACTCGCAATTCTGACTTTATATCTCGCAATTCTGACTTTATATCTCACAATTCTGACTTTATATCTCACAATTCTGACTTTATATCTCACAATTCTGACTTTATAACTCGCAATTCTGACTTTATATCTCGCAATTCTGACTTTATATCTCACAATTCTGACTTTATAACTCGCAATTCTGACTTTATAACTCGCAAATCTGACTTATATCTCGCAATTCTGACTTTATAAATCGCAATTCTGACTTTATATCTCGCAATTCTGACTTTATATCTTGCAATTCTGACTTTATATCTCACAATTCTGACTTTATATCTCACAATTCTGACTTTATATCTCGCAATTCTGACTTTATATCTCGCAATTCTGACTTTATATCTCGCAATTCTGACTTTATATCACGCAATTCTGACTTTATAACTCGCAATTCTGACTTTATATCACGCAATTCTGACTTTATATCTCGCAATTCTGACTTTATAACTCGCAAATCTGACTTATATCTCGCAATTCTGACTTTATAAATCGCAATTCTAACTTTATATCTCGCAATTCTGACTTTATATCTTGCAATTCTGACTTTATATCTCGCAATTCTGACTTTATATTCTCGCAATTCTGACTTTATATCTCGCAATTTTTGACTTTATATCACACAATTCTGACTTTATATCTCACAATTTGACTTTATATCACGCAATTCTGACTTTATAACTCGCAATTCTGACTTTATATCACGCAATTCTGACTTTATATCTCACAATTCTGACTTTATATCTCGCAATTCTGACTTTATTTCTCGCAATTCTGACTTTATATTACGCAATTCTGACTTTATATCTCGCAATTCTGACTTTATATCTCACAATTCTGACTTTATATCACGCAATTCTGACTTTATATCTCGCAATTCTGACTTTATATCTCGCAATTCTGACTTTATATCTCGCAATTCTGACTTTATATCTCGCAATTCTGACTTTATATCTCCCAATTTTTACTTTATATCACACAATTCTGACTTTATATCTCACAATTCTGACTTTAAATCTCGCAATTCTGACTTTATATCTTGCAATTCCGACTTTATATCACACAATTCTGACTTTATATCTCGCAATTCTGACTTTATATCTCGCAATTCTGACTTTATATCTCGCAATTCTGACTTATATCTCGCAATTCTGACTTTATAAATCGCAATTCTGACTTTATATCTCGCAATTCTGACTTTATATCTTGCAATTCTGACTTTATATCTCACAATTCTGACTTTATATCTCGCAATTCTGACTTTATATCTCGCAATTCTGACTTTATAACTCGCAAATCTGACTTATATCTCGCAATTCTGACTTTATAAATCGCAATTCTGACTTTATATCTCGCAATTCTGACTTTATATCTTGCAATTCTGACTTTATATCACACAATTCTGACTTTATAACTCGCAATTCTGACTTTATATCTCACAATTCTGACTTTATATCTCGCAATTCTGACTTTATATCTTGCAATTCTGACTTTATATCACACAATTCTGACTTTATATCTCGCAATTCTGACTTTATATCTCGCAATTCTGACTTTATATCTCGCAATTCTGACTTTATATCTCGCAATTCTGACTTTATATCTCGCAGTTCTGACTTTATATCTCGCAATTCTGACTTTATATCTCGCAATTCTGACTTTATATCTCGCAATTCTGACTTTATATCTTGAAATTCTGACTTTATAGCATCAGGATGTAAACATGCGAGACGTATTTGAGTTTAAGTTACCGAACAACTCTTAAATTCAGATTTTTTTTAAAAGTCAGTATTTTTTTCCATCATCACACAAAAATGTCACAGAATCTGCCAATAGATGAAGCTCTTCTTTTATTCCCCGTCACGGCCTTGACTGTCCCAACAACCTTTGAAAGAAAAATATTTCTTTGGAGCAATGTTCACATGCTCACAAAAATGTTCACAAAAAAAACTTGAAAGGAAATAAATATGAGAGGAATTATCACGAGTGTTTTTGTAATTGTGTTTTCTCCTCATGATTGGACTGTCACTCAACGGCGATGAATATGCCAAAAAAAAGTGTGCTTACAAAAAACACACAGATAAACGGAAGATGACAATAGCGGCGCAGGTTTATATGGAAATGATGGAGTCTCAAACAGCCCTCGGAGGGAATAAACCAGATCTGAGACATACAAACATGCTCTTTCTCATCGCAACACAGATTTATTTAGGAGATTTCATTTGTGATTCTTTCATATGTTAAACAGTCATGTGATGTGTATCTTGTGCATGTATCCTCATGTAACTATTAGTTCATTTGTGACCGTGGACTGGTTTTATGGCATTTAGTTTATTATAGTCCAAAAGTTGAGAAAAATTACGTATTTGGTCTACTATACTCACATAGTGTTTAAAGTGTTTAAAATGTCTTTCTGTGTGTAATGTGGAGCAAAAGAATCAAAGACATCAAGTTTGTTTGACAAGCCGAGGAGTGAAAACACACTCACTTCTTATATGGTGTAATCCAATAGAAGAAGACACGGCGCTTCAGAGTGCAAACGAATCTGAGCAAGTGGAGTGTGGGAAAGTTTAACATAACTACAAATACATAAATAAATAAATAATAATAATAATATGCAGGGCTGGAAACTCTCACACACTCTCGTAATTCACACCATTTTCATGCCTAACATCTGATTTATCAAATTCATCTCAGAACAAAATATTTTATTATGGAATTCAAACAATACATATTTTGGTAACACTTTACAATAAGGTTGATTAGTTAACATTAGTTAATGTAATAACTAACATGAAATAACAATGATCAATACATTTGTTACAGTATTTATTCATCTTTGTTAATGTTGATAATGAGTACATATGAAAGCGCTATATACATGCCTCATTCTATTCTATTCTATTCTATTCTATTCTATTCTATTCTATTCTATTCTATTCTATTCTATTCTGTGTTAGTTAATGTTAGTGTTCAGTGTTTGTTCATGTGCATTAACGAATGTTAACAAATACAAACATTGTATTTGTAAATGTTGAAATTAATATGAACTAAGATTAATTAATTAATGTTACCTAATGAACCTTATGGTAAAGTGTTTTTGTGGCTCATTTCTTCCGCTTTACTACTAGTTATAGCACCAAATATACATGACTGAATATCGAAACGAATGTTGAAAGAAATTGTACAACTTAATCAGTGTTATCATTAATAATAATTGTTTATAACAATGCTTCCAAAATCGCATATTGCAAGAAAACATGAGTCAGTAATTTACATGAGGTTTAGCATTAAACAGATTCAGTCTATGGAGAAGTGATTAATGCAAACGCACGAGCAACAGAAATCCCTACAGCTGCAGACGCCCAGAACAGATGCAACATTATTCACAGCAGTCTGCAAACAAAACCATGATGAATGTTTTGTTTCCGTCGAGCTACACACACACACACACACACACACACACACACACACACACACACACACACACACACACACACACACACACACACACACACACACACACACACACACACACACACACACACACACACACACACACACACAAAACAACACACACACACAAAACAACACACACCACACAACACACAACACAATAACCAGCTCTGAAATCTATAACAATGCATTTATGCAAAGGCTTCTTCAATAGTCTCAGTACGGCCTGATTTACTGCATCAGACTGCATCGGCTGATAGCGTGTGTGTGTGTGTGTGTGTGTGTGTGTGTGTGTGTGTGTGTGTGTGTGTGTGTGTGTGTGTGTGAGATCTTACAGGGTTTTGATTTATTTCATCGTTCCCCGTGGTCTACGGAGCACTCAAAAAGCGCTAATGCCATGTATCAGGACAGGAGCCATAAATCACACGCTCAGTTGAAGAGGAGACACCGTTCTGTGACTCTGACACTGAACTCTGAACCCTAGAGACCCTCAGCAGGAGAGAGAGAGAGAGAGAGAGAGAGAGAGAGAGAGAGAGAGAGAGAGAGAGAGAGAGAGAGAGAGAGAGAGAGAGAGAGAGAGAGAGAGAGAGAGAGAGAGAGAGAGAGAGAGAGAGTTCTGTTCACCTCTTCATGGGAATAAAATGTATCAGAAAGAATGTGTTGAAAATTCATTCAAAATTTGGTCTCTATATATTAAAGTCCCCCTTAAAACTCATCTTTGATCACTAAATTTACATTTTCCTTGAAAAAAATGTCTTCATGTATTAAAATATCTTGACACCCTTGCCTCATTTAGTATGCATGGTTCTATGAATATGCAAATGAGCCCCGCCTCCACTCACTCACTCACTCAGAGATCCACTGGTTGACGATCACACGTTGATCTGATTGGTTACAAGGTAGTTTGTGTGATTGGTTACACATGGTTTGTCCTAAAGCATATTAAAAAACACCACATAGACACATAAACAACATTAAAAGCTGGATTTTCACCACAGGGGGACTTTAAGTACTACTACCGGTATGTTCTAACATTTAAATTAATCATTTGATACAATGCACGTATTAGGCTATGCACACATGAATTTATTTTAAAAAAGTATGTAATTACAGTTGTATTTAATATCTATAACAACATCTACTGTATAATTACACTGCTGAACCTTTTCTTAAACCTATACCACCAAACTGTGCCTAACCCAGGGTTATTATAATTAACTGCAAATAAAACTAGTTTTAGCATGTTGCCAGTATGTTTTAACATTGGCTTTGTCATAATTATTATCTGAATTATATAAAGTTGGACGTTACTTTTAGTTTTTTTTTAATAAATCCACCTTCAAAACAGTATTTTGTCTGCGTTTGAATCACTAAGACAAGCCTATAATAATTATTAATATTTTAGAGCTGTCATGATTGATTTATCAGGAAACTGCTTATGTCGTATGCGTTAATAATAAGCTCAGGCTATTACTACATACAGAGGTTTGAATCCACTACAAATGACAGATTTAAAATACCGAGAAGAGTGAAAGTGCCAGTAATAAAACATGAATCAACATTGGCTTTGTTTTTCAGAAATGTGTTTAGTTGCAGTGCATCACATTTGCCTGAATAAAAATAAATACAAAATGAGAAAAACTAATAAATGTGGCTGTAATGAACTTTCTGCTGAGATATACGGGACTTTTTTGCAAAGAAAATGTGGGGATTATGAAATCATATTTTGCGCGGAAATCTGCAATTTATGCGGTGAAAGTGCGGCATATTTGAAAAAATGCCCTCGCGTAAATATGGGGATTTGCTGATTATGCATTAAATCATGCAATCGGATAATCGTGTTTTTCTGGAGGGACTGGATAATGAGACACAGCTGAACTCAATAAACTCATAAATGAGGGGAAACTAGACCAAGGAAACACATGTGACTGAATGAAAACAAAACAAACTGAACGTGACTGTGTGTGTGTGTGTGTGTGTGTGTGTGTGTGTGTGTGTGTGTGTGTGTGTGTGTGTGTGTGTGTGTTTAACATTCAGTATAATGTTTTTCAGTGAGTGAAGCCATGCTTGCATTTCTGTGAAATCGAAACATTCGTCTTTCACAGGAAATTAGAAGTTTGGACTCAATGAGCTTTAGAAACCAGTCAAACTGAGGAATCTTAGAAAGCAGATTTCCCAGCTTAACTTTAGGATCTGCATGAAAGTGCTGAATGTGAAAATGTTTGTGTGACGCACCAACACCTGCTTTCTACTTTTAGCTTGTGCTTGAGCAAACGCTGGATCTCTCATCGCGAGTGACATAAACCCGCTGAAGTCTCCGGTTAATGCGCGGAGAATCCATTTGTGGAATACATCAAACGAAGGCCATTGGCTTTAGTCTCGTGAAGCTCAATACTCCAGTCAATGTTGTACCTGGTAAACAGATCAATAGGCCTCATTTCCCTGTGGTCAGTCGTTAATTAAACTGTGCCGTTCATTAAAAGTGAAAAATAAGATCAAACGACTGTAAATGGATGTGGTCTGTCCTTGAAGGAGATCCATGTGAGTCTTGAATCTCTGTAAGTCACAGAATAAAGATTCAGATTCAGTTTCAGTACACTCTAAAAAATGCTGGGTTGTTTCAACCCAAATTTGGGTCAAATATGGACAAACCCAGCTACTAAAGCATATATTGCATTCACTTGAGGAAAATAAATCTACTCTTTTTTTCTGAATTAATGAGTTAATTATCTCAGAATTACGAGATCATTTTTCATGGAAAAAAGTTTTTGCTCTGTTTTTCTGAATTAATGACTTATTTATCTCAAAATTATGAGTAACTCATTAATTCATAAAAACAGAGTGAAAAAAATGTTTTTCAAGAAAAATGTGTCTCATAATTCTGAGATAATTAACTTGTTAGTTCAGAAATACAGAGTAGATTTTTAAGTGAATGCAATACGCTTCCGTACCCAGCCGTTGAGTTACATTTTTAAATGACATTTTTAACCCAATGTTTGGATTTGTCAATATGTTACCCAAAATTGGGTTAAAACAACCCAACATTGCAGGTTTCAACCTAAGACAAATAAAAGGTGTTTATATATATTCAGTATGCATTTCTGATACACATTCAAAATTTTCATCATTTTATCATGATGACATTTTATCATTAAATCAGAATGATAACTCATCTTTACAGTGACGAGGGACAGTGTTTATACGGGGAGAATCACACATAAGCTTTCATGACACTAATTAAACAAACACATTAGCACATTAAACACATCAAACTATTTTTTAATAATTTTTCAATGATATTATGTAGCTAAACAACATTGTGTCCCCTGTAAAAAAAAGAAGTGCACTTATTTGTTTATAATGTGCACTTTCAGATCATAAAAGAATATATTAAAAAGCTGCACTTGGAGATAATATATTAATGAAATAAAAGTGCATTTAATGAGAGCACACTTTCATAGCTTTTTCATAAGTACAGCTTTAAAAAGTACACTTTTTTTTGTAATTTTGACAAATTAATTGTTTTACTTTAATGTGCATTATGAATCCAAAAGCACTCTAAAAAAAATGCTAATCAATTTTGGGTCAAATATGGACAAACCCAGCCATTGGGTTACATTTTTAAATTACATTTTTAACCCAATGTTTGAGTTTGTCCATATTTGACCCAAAATGGATTAAAACAACCCAGCATTTTTTAGAGTGCACGTAAAGCACTTGATTATAATTTTAACTGTGGTGCATTATTCATTATAACATTTAAGTTAATGTTTTAAATGCACTAAATTGCAATGTCATCATTACAAATGTATTTATTTACATTTATGACATACCAGTTTCAATAGAAATGCAATGAAAGTATATTTGCTTGTCAGTATTTGGCATTTTAACCATATTTTAAAGACAATAGGATGATATTAATGATGCAATTACATATACAAATGAACACAAATCCTACTTAAGTGAGTCAAAGAACACTCTAAAGATCCGCTAAATGCATATATACTAAATTTAAACAAAAATGCATTTAATTGCAATGAACATGGAACCCAGAAAGCAACTTTGTGTCGACCCAGCCTGAATTAAATGTCCGAAAACAGTTCTCACTAAAATATATTATTTTAAAGTACAATATTAAGTGCTTTTTAAAAGTATGCTAATGCAAGAGTTGAAGTGATACAATAAGTTTGAATGAAATGCATGCACTCTAAAAAAATCTGGGTTGTTTTAACCCAATTTTGGGTCAAATATGGACAAACCCAAATGTTGGGTTAAAAATGTAGTGTAAATATTTAACCCAATCGCTGGGTTTGTACATATTTGATCCAAAATTGGAGTGTGTCAAGTCCCTTCCAAACACATGAATACAATATAAAAACGCAATTTCATCTGCTATCTTGGACAGATTTAGTCCCATTGTATTCCTCAAAGAATGCATGTAAAAAAGCCAGTAGATTTATACACTCTTTGCTCAAATGCTGCTTTTATTCTGGTAAACACACAACATTTTTTTTCTCTGTATACTGAAAAAAAATACAGCTTTTGCGGATATCTTGGGCTCTGTGGTGGTCGGTAACAACATTATTTCTTATTTTCTCTTTCTCTTTCAGACAAATGATAAAGAGGCGCTCTCACATCACGAGCTCACGGAGCCCAAGGTTACTCACCTTATTGGCCGTCTAACCCAGCGAGCTCTCCATGTGACGGATGCCCTCAATATTGTCATTCATGAAGTCTCCAGCCGCCTGTGATTGGTTGAGCGGTAAAGAGGATCTGGAACGCCTGAAATACATTATCCTGACAGATTGCTGCTTCATGAAAACACACGGTCCGAGGAGTTTGCTTTTTATACACACACTTAGAACACAATGTTTTTTTCACAGTCACATATTTCCCACTGTTTCTCGGATATGTGTGTGTGAGAAGTGTATGTGTGATCTGCTCTATTCAGTGTGTTCACAGACACACATATGCTGCTTTAGCAAACATGAGCTGTGTTAAACCATGTCTGTAAACTGGATCATATGGAAGCTTGTTTCCGCCACAGAATAAAACATTTTAAAAGATAATTACGAATTTTTATCTCACACTTGCGACTTTTCATCTTGTAATTCTGACATTATAACTCGCAATTGTGAGTTTATATCTCACAATTCAGAGAAAATATTGCCAGATATTAACTCACAATTCTGACTTTTTTCTCGGAATTCTGACTTTTTTCTCGCAATCTTTTCTCAGAGTTGCGAGATATAAAGTCAGAATTGTGAGATATAAAGTCAGAATTGCGTGATATAAAGTCAGAATTGTGAGTTATAAAGTCAGAATTGCGTGATATAAAGTCAGAATTGCGAGATATAAAGTAAGAATTGCGAGACATAAAGTAAGAATTGTGAGATATAGTCAGAATTGTGAGATATAAAGTCAGAATTGTGAGATATATAGTCAGAATTGCGAGATATAAAGTCATAATTGCGTGATATAAAGTCAGAATTGCGAGATATAAAGTCAGAATTGCGAGATATAAAGTCAGAATTGCGAGATATAAAGTCATAATTGCGTGATATAAAGTCAGAATTGCGAGATATAAAGTCAGAATTGCGAGTTATAAAGTCAGAATTGCGAGATATAAAGTCAGAATTGCGAGATATAAAGTCATAATTGCGTGATATAAAGTCAGAATTGCGAGATATAAAGTCATAATTGCGAGATATAAAGTCAGAATTGTGAGATATAAAGTCAGAATTGCGAGATATAAAGTCATAATTGCGTGATATAAGTCAGAATTGCGAGATATAAAGTCAGAATTGTGAGATATAAAGTCAGAATTGCGAGATATAAAGTCATAATTGCGTGATATAAAGTCAGAATTGCGAGATATAAAGTCAGAATTGCGAGATATAAAGTCATAATTGCGAGATATAAAGTCATAATTGCGTGATATAAAGTCAGAATTGCGAGATATAAAGTCAGAATTGCGTGATATAAAGTCAGAATTGTGAGATATAAAGTCATAATTGCGTGATATAAAGTCAGAATTGCGAGATATAAAGTCATAATTGCGAGATATAAAGTCAGAATTGTGAGATATAGTCAGAATTGTGAGATATAAAGTCAGAATTGTGAGATATAAAGTCAGAATTGTGAGATATAAAGTCAGAATTGTGAGATACAAAGTCAGAATTGTGAGATATAAAGTCAGAATTGTGAGTTATAAAGTCAGAATTGCGTGATATAAAGTCAGAATTGCGAGATATAAAGTAAGAATTGTGAGATATAAAGTCAGAATTGCGAGATATAAAGTCAGAATTGTGAGATATAAAGTCATAATTGCGTGATATAAAGTCAGAATTGCGAGATATAAAGTAAGAATTGTGATATATAAAGTAAGAATTGTGAGATATAAAGTCAGAATTGTGAGATATATAAAGTCAGAATTGCGAGATATAAAGTCAGAATTGCGAGATATAAAGTCAGAATTGCGTGATATAAAGTCAGAATTGCGAGATATAAAGTAAGAATTGTGAGATATAAAGTAAGAATTGTGAGATATAAAGTCAGAATTGCGAGATATAAAGTCAGAATTACGAGTTATTAAGTCAGAATTGCGAGATATAAAGTCAGAATTGCGAGATATAAAGTCAGAATTGCGTGATATAAAGTCAGAATTGTGAGATATAAAGTCAGAATTGCGAGATATAAAGTCAGAATTGCGAGATATAAAGTCAGAATTGCGTGATATAAAGTCAGAATTGCGAGATATAAAGTCATAATTGCGTGATATAAAGTCAGAATTGCGAGATATAAAGTCATAATTGCGAGATATAAAGTCAGAATTGTGAGATATAGTCAGAATTGTGAGATATAAAGTCAGAATTGTGAGATATAAAGTCAGAATTGTGAGATATAAAGTCAAAATTGCGAGATACAAAGTCAGAATTGTGAGATATAGTCAGAATTGTGAGATATAAAGTCAGAAATGTGAGATATAAAGTCAGAATTGTGAGATATAAAGTCAGAATTGTGAGATACAAAGTCAGAATTGTGAGATATAAAGTCAGAATTGTGAGTTATAAAGTCAGAATTGCGTGATATAAAGTCAGAATTGCGAGATATAAAGTAAGAATTGTGAGATATAAAGTCAGAATTGCGAGATATAAAGTCAGAATTGTGAGATATAAAGTCATAATTGCGTGATATAAAGTCAGAATTGCGAGATATAAAGTAAGAATTGTGAGATATAAAGTAAGAATTGTGAGATATAAAGTCAGAATTGTGAGATATAAAGTCAGAATTGCGAGATATAAAGTCAGAATTGCGAGATATAAAGTCAGAATTGCGAGACATAAAGTCAGAATTGCGTGATATAAAGTCAGAATTGTGAGACATAAAGTCAGAATTGTGAGACATAAAGTCAGAATTGCGAGATATAAAGTCAGAATTGTGAGACATAAAGTCAGAATTGCTAGATATAAAGTCAGAATTGCGTGATATAAAGTCAGAATTGTGAGACATAAAGTCAGAATTGCTAGATATAAAGTCAGAATTGCGAGACATAAAGTCAGAATTGCGTGAAATAAAGTCAGAATTGTGAGACATAAAGTCAGAATTGCGAGACATAAAGTCAGAATTGCGCGATATAAAGTCAGAATTGTGAGACATAAAGTCAGAATTGTGAGACATAAAGTCAGAATTGCTAGATATAAAGTCAGAATTGCGAGATATAAAGTCAGAATTGCGAGACATAAAGTCAGAATTGCGTGATATAAAGTCAGAATTGTGAGACATAAAGTCAGAATTGCTAGATATAAAGTCAGAATTGCGAGACATAAAGTCAGAATTGCGTGAAATAAAGTCAGAATTGTGAGACATAAAGTCAGAATTGCGAGACAGAAAGTCAGAATTGCTAGATATAAAGTCAGAATTGTGAGATATAAAGTCAGAATTGTGAGACATAAAGTCAGAATTGCGAGACATAAAGTCAGAATTGCGTGATATAAAGTCAGAATTGTGAGACATAAAGTCAGAATTGTGAGACATAAAGTCAGAATTGCTAGATATAAAGTCAGAATTGTGAGATATAAAGTCAGATATAAAGAGATATAAAGTCTGACTTTATTGTGAGACATAAAGTCAGAATTGCTAGATATAAAGTCAGAATTGCGAGACATAAAGTCAGAATTGCGTGATATAAAGTCAGAATTGTGAGACATAAAGTCAGAATTGCTAGATATAAAGTCAGAATTGCGAGACATAAAGTCAGAATTGCAGAATAAAGCGAATTGGAGAATAAAGTCAGAATTGCGGAATAAGTCAGAATTGCGTGAATAATCAGAATGTGAGACATAAGTCAGAATTGCGAGAATAAAGTCGAAATTTTAGATTAAAGTCAGAATTGCGTGATATAAAGTCAGATTTGTGAGAATAAAGTCAGAATTGGTGATATAAAGCAATTTGCGATATAAAGTCAGAATTCGAATAAAGTCAGATTGGAGATAAAGTCAGAATTGCTGATATAAGTCAGAATGGGATATAAGTCAGATTTGCGAGTTATAAAGTTCAGAATTGCGTGATATAAAGTCAGAATTTGCGAGTTATAAAGTTAGAATTGCGCGATATAAAGTCAGAATTGTGCAGATATAAAGTCAGAATTGCGTGATATAAAGTCAGAATTGCGTGATATAAAGTCAGAATTGTGAGACTATAAAGTCAGAATTGCGAGATATAAAGTCAGAATTGTGAGACAAAAAGTCAGAATTGCTGATATAAAGTCAGAATTGTGAGATCAAAGTCAGAATTGCTAGATATAAAGTCAGAATTGCGAGATATAAAGTCAGAATTTGCGAGTTATAAAGTCAGAATTGCGTGATATAAAGTAAGAATTGGAGATATATAAAGTAAGAATTGTGAGATATAAAGTCAGAATTGTGAGATATAAAGTCAGAATTGCGAGATGGATATATAAAGTCAGAATTGCGAGATATAAAGTCAGAATTGTGAGATATAAAGTCAGAATTGCGTGATATAAAGTCAGAATTGCGAGATAGTAAATTAAAAGTAGAATTGTGAGATATAAAGTAGAATTGTGAGATATAAAGTCAGAATTGCGAGATATAAAGTCAGAATTACGAGTTATAAAGTCAGAATTGCGAGATATAAAGTCAGAATTGCGAAATATAAAGTCAGAATTGCGAGATATAAAGTCAGAATTGCGTGATATAAAGTCAGAATTGTGAGATAAAAGTCAGAATTGTGTGATATAAAGTCATAAATTGTGCAGTTTGATATAAAGTCAGAATTGCGAGATATAAAGTAAGAATTGTGAGATATAAAGTCAGAATTGCGAGATATAAAGTCAGAATTGTGAGATATAAAGTCAGAATTGTGAGATATAAAGTCATAATTGCGTGATATAAAGTCAGAATTGTGAGATATAAAGTCAGAATTGCGTGATATAAAGTCAAAATTGTGTGATATAAAGTCATAATTGCGTGATATAAAGTCAGAATTGGAGATATAAGATAGAATTGTGAGATATAAAGTCAGAAATTAGCGATGAGTATAAAGTCAGAATTGTGAGATATAAAGTCAGAATTGTGGAGATATAAAGTCATATAATTGCGTGTATATAAAGTCAGAATTGTGAGATATAAAGTCAGAATTGCGGATATAAAGTCAAAATTGTGTGATATAAAGTCATAATTGCGTGATATAAAGTCAGAATTGTGTGATATAAAGTCAAATTGCGAGATATAAAGTCAGAATTGTGATATAAAGTCAGAATTGTGAGATATAAAGTCAGAATTGTGAGATATAAGTCAGAATTGCGAGATATAAAGTCAGAATTGGTGAATAAAGTCAGAATTGTGAGATATAAAGTCAGAATTGGTGAAGTCATAATATAAGTATTGTGAGGATATAAAGTCAGAATTGCGTGATATAAAGTCAGAATTGCGTGATATAAAGTCAGAATTGTGAGATATAAAGTCAGAATTGTGAGATATAAAGTAAGAATTGTAAGATATAAAGTCAGAATTGCGTGATATAAAGTAAGAATTGTGAGAATAATAAAAGTCAGAATTGCGAGATATAAAGTCAGAATTGCGTGATATAAAGTCAGAATTGTGAGATATAAAGTCAGATTTGCGAGATATAAAGTCAGAATTGAGAGATATAAGTCAGAATTGCGTGATATAAAGTCAGATTTGCGAGATATAAAGTCAGAATTGTGTGATATAAAGTCAGAATTGTGAGATATAAAGTCAGAATTGCGTGATATAAAGTCAGAATTGCGAATATAAAGTCAGAATTACGTGATATAAAGTCAGAATTGCGAGTTATAAAGTCAGAATTGCGAGATATAAAGTCAGAATTGTGAGATATAAAGTCAGAATTGCGAGATATAAAGTCAGAATTGCGAGATATAAAGTCAGATTTGCCGAATTATAAAGTCAGAATTGAGAGATATAAGTCAGAATTGCGTGATATAAAGTCAGATTTGCGAGATATAAAGTCAGAATTGTGGATATAAAGTCAGAATTGTGAGATATAAAGTCAGAATTGCGAGATATAAAGTCAGAATTGCGAGATATAAAGTCAGAATTGCGTGATATAAAGTCAGAATTGCGAGATATAAAGTCATAATTGCGTGATATAAAGTCAGAATTGCGTGATATAAAGTCAGAATTGTGAGATATAAAGTCAGAATTGCGAGATATAAAGTCAGAATTGCGAGATATAAAGTCAGAATTGCGTGATATAAAGTCAGAATTGCGAGATATAAAGTCATGAATTGCGTGATATAAAGTCAGAATTGCGAGATATAAAGTCATAATTGCGAGATATAAAGTCAGAATTGGAGATATAGTCAGAATTGTGAGATATAAAGTCAGAATTGTGAGATATAAAGTCAGAATTGTGAGATATAAAGTCAAAATTGCGAGATACAAAGTCAGAATTGTGAGATATAAGTCAGAATTGTGAGATATAAAGTCAAGGGTAGAAATGTGAGATATAAAGTCAGAATTGTGAGATATAAAGTCAGAATTGTGAGATAAAAGTCAGAATTGTGAGATATAAAGTCAGAATTGTGAGATTATAAAGTCAGAATTGCGTGATATAAAGTCAGAATTGCGAGATATAAAGTAAGAATTGTGAGATATAAAGTCAGAATTGCGAGATATAAAGTCAGAATTGTGAGATATAAAGTCATAATTGCGTGATATAAAGTCAGAATTGCGAGATATAAAGTAGAATTGTGAGATATAAGTAAGAATTGTGAGTTATAAAGTCAGAATTGGGATAGTAGATATAAAGTCAGAATTGCGAGATATAAAGTCAGAATTGCGAGATATAAAGTCAGAATTGCGTGATATAAAGTCAGAATTGCGAGATATAAAGTAGAATTGTGAGATATAAAGTCAAGAATTGTGAGATATAAAGTCAGAATTGCGAGATATAAAGTCAGAATTCGAGTTATAAAGTCAGAATTGCGAGATATAAAGTCAGAATTGCGAGATATAAAGTCAGAATTGCGAGATATAAAGTCAAAATTGCGAATATAAAGTCAGAATTGCGAGATATAAAGTCAGAATTGCGAGATATAAAGTAAGAATTGGAGATATAAAGTCAGAATTGTGAGACATAAAGTCAGAATTGTGAGATATAAAGTCAGAATTGGTGATATAAAGTCAGAATTGTGAGACATAAAGTCAGAATTGCGTGAATATAAAGTCAGAATTGCGAGATATAAAGTCAGATTGCGTGATATAAAGTCAGAATTGTGAGACATAAAGTCAGAATTGCGAGATATAAAGTCAGAATTGTGAGAATAAAGTCAGAATTGTGAGACATAAAGTCAGAATTGCGAGACATAAAGTCAGAATTGCGTGATATAAAGTCAGAATTGTGAGACATAAAGTCAGAATTGCGTAGATATAAAGTCAGAATTGCGAGAATAAAGTCAGAATTGTGAAATAAAGTCAGAATTGTGAGACATAAAGTCAGAATTGCGAGACATAAAGTCAATGGAGATTGTCAGAATTATATAAGTCAGAATTGTGAGACATAAAGTCAGAATTGTGAGACATAAAGTCAGAATTGTAGATATAAAGTCAGAATTGCGAGATATAAAGTCAGAATTGCGAGAATAAAGTCAGAATTGCGTGATATAAAGTCAGTGCAGAATATGTGAGATGTCTTAGTAAATGCGAGATAAGTCAGAATTGTAGATATAAAGTATGGTGTCAGAATTGCGAGATATAAGTAGAATTCTAATATAAAGTAGAATTGGAGTAAAAGTCAGAATTGCGTGAATATAAAGTCAGAATTGTGAGAATAAAGTCAGAATTGCGAGATATAAAGTCAGAATTGCTAGATATAAAGTCAGAATTGTAGATATAAAGTCAGAATTGCGAGACATAAAGTCAGAATTGCGTGATATAAAGTCAGAATTGTGAGATATAAGTCAGAATTAGTGAGATATAAAGTCAGAAATTGTGAGATATAAAGTCAGAATTGGAGATATAAAGTCAGAATTGTGAGATAAAAGTCAAATTGTGAGATATAAAGTCAGAATTGTGAGTTATAAAGTCAGAATTGCGTGATATAAAGTCAGAATTGGAGATATAAAGTAAGAATTGTGAGATATAAAGTCAGAATTGCGAGATATAAAGTCAGAATTGTGAGATATAAAGTCATAATTGCGTGATATAAAGTCAGAATTGCGAGATATAAAGTAAGAATTAAGTAGAAGAGTATAAAGTAGAATTGGTGATTAAAGTAGTTAAAAAGTCAGAATTGTGAGAATAAAGTCAGAATTGCGAGATATAAAGTCAGAATTGCGAGATATAAAGTCAGAATTGCGTGATATAAAGTCAGAATTGCGAGATATAAAGTCAGAATTGTGAGATATAAAGTCAGAATTGTGAGATATAAAGTCAGAATTGCGAGATATAAAGTCAGAATTGCGTGTATAAAGTCAGAATTGTGAGCAGAATTGCGAGATATAAAGTCAGAATTGCGAGATATAAAGTCAGAATTGCTGAGATATAAAAGTCAGAATTGCGAATATAAAGTCAGAATTGCGAGATATAAAGTCAGAATTGCGAGATATAAAGTCAGAATTGGAGATATAAAGTCAGAATTGTGAGATATAAAGTCAGAATTGCTGGATATAAAGTCAGAATTGGAGACATAAAGTCAGAATTGCGTGATATAAAGTCAGAATTGCGAGATATAAAGTCAGAATTTGCGTGATATAAAGTCAGAATTGTGAGACATAAAGTCAGAATTGCGAGACATAAAGTCAGAATTGCGTGAAATAAAGTCAGAATTGTGAGACATAAAGTCAGAATTGCGAGACATAAAGTCAGAATTGCGTGATATAAAGTCAGAATTGTGAGACATAAAGTCAGAATTGCTGAGACAAAGTCAGAATTGCGGATATAAAGTCAGAATTGTGAGACATAAAGTCAGAATTGCTAGATATAAAGTCAGAATTGCGTGATATAAAGTCAGAATTGTGAGACATAAAGTCAGAATTGCTAGATATAAAGTCAGAATTGCGAGACATAAAGTCAGAATTGCGTGATATAAAGTCAAATTGCGGATATAAAGTCATGAATTGCGTGATATAAAGTCAGAATTGCGAGATATAAAGTCAGAATTGTGAGATATAAAGTCAGAATTGTGAGATATAAAGTAAGAATTGTGAGATATAAAGTCAGAATTGTGAGATATAAAGTCAGAATTCTGACTGTTTTCTCGCAACTCTGACTTTTTTCTCACAATCTTTTCTCCGAATTGTGAGATATAAACTCGCGTGATATAGCGTGATGTAGCGTGATATAAATTTGCATTTGTGTGTTATAAAGTCAGAATTTTGAGATATAAACTCGCACTTGCGAGAAATAAACTGATATATCGCAGTTTTGACTTTATAACACGCAAATGCGAATTTATATCACGCTATTCTGACTTTATATCTCACAATTCAGAGAAAATATTGCCAGATATAAACTCACAATTCTGACTTTTTTCTCGCAATTCTGACTTTAAATCTCTCAATTCTGACTGTCAGAGTTTATATTATGCAATTCTGCCTTTATATCTTGCAATCTTTTCTCAGAATTGAGAGAGGTGAGAAGCAAAGTTGTAAATGTAAAAGATGTAAAGTCGCAATTGCGTGTTATAAAGTCAGAATTGTGAGATATAAACTCGCAATACGAGAAATAAACTGCTTATATCTCACAATTCTGACTTTATAAGAGTTATAAAGTCCAATTCTAAGGAAAAATATCCTTTTTTTCTTTATTTCTCACCATTCTAACTTTATAACTCACAATTGTGACTTTATATCATGCAATTCTGAGATAAAAAGTCAGAATTGCTAGATGTAAACTCACAATTGTGAGAAAAAAAAGTCAGAATTTATTTTTTATTCTGTGGAGAAAAGTTACCATATGATCATCTTCAGATTCAGTCATGAAAGCCCAATCCAAACCCTAATGATCTACTTATCTAACTACTAACCTTCTAACTCAAAGCGTACTATACATTTTTCTGTTGTCTGCATTATGCATTTTGTAGCTTTAGCATGATGCTATTGTCAACTCTATTAAAATCAATTGGGAATTGTGAGCATTTAACATCAGCAGATTTCAGATATGATGTTAACACGGCTGTAATGTTTCTTTCTCCTAATTTGATTTATTTTCCAGTTTCCTCACCACCCCATACTTTTCCCAGCAATATTCTGGACATGCAGACTGGGATTTCACAAGAACAGAAAGGTCAAATTCAAGCCATTCACATCTTTAAAAAAACTGTCTGCAGCAAAGATATCGTTTGATTATATAACAGTTTATGCATTCGCCAAAGCTGTTTATGCAACATCTGTATTTTATCACTTTTTGCATGGGCAAAATATATTTTGAGTTATGTAAAATGCATTTGATATCAGACACTACATCGAATGAAAAAGTTATTGCACTGTCCGTGAGACTTTGTTTTGCTTGTGTGCATTTGCTTATCATAAAGCTTTATCATTTCTGTAGTTTAAGTGCGGCTCTTGTGGAGAGAGCACATTTATCACCGGCTCAGAGATAAAGTCTAATATCCCCAGCAAAACAGTAGCCTCTAAAATATATTAACCGATATTTGTGCACAAAGTGCCTAAGTGGAGACCCAATGTTGTTTATAAAATGATTTCCACTAAAAACAAAATAAAACCTGCAACAAACCAGTTAATTGACAGTTCTTTCAAATAGAAAGTACGTACAAAACAACTGATTATGTGCTGATAAATGTAAAAGTCTTTAACATTACACACACAAATCACAATAGCTGTGACGAGACATACACACATACATTCAGTGTCACAGTCACATCAGAATTACACTTGTGAAAAAGAAGTATACTTAAAAATCCCGCTGTAGTCAATAACTTTATCCCTTAAAACTCATATTTGATCACCAAAATGACATATTTAAACATTGTTTTCCTTGAAAAAAACCTGCATGCCTTTAAATGTCTTGAATGTAACTCGAAACCCTCACCTCAATTAGTATTCGCGGTTCTATGAATATGCAAATGAGCCCCGCCTCCACTCACTCCCTCACCAGAGATCCACTGGTTGACGATCACACGTTGATCTGATTGGTCAAGGTAGTTTGTGACGTCAGAAACACCAGTCGACTTATGAATTTACACATGATTTGTCTTAAAGCATATTAAAAACACTACATAGACACATAAACAACATTAAAAACTGGCTTTTCAACAAAAGGGGACTTTAATTGTTTTAAAAAAAAGTATTTCTTATGGAAAAATACACCAGTGCAAACCGAATGTAATGTTTTTGATCAATTAATTAATGTCAAATTAATTAATCAAAGTAAGCAGAAATATATTATAGTTTAAATCTATATTTATATTAGTTTTTATTAGTTATTTCACCCCAAAATGAAAAATGTCCTTCCAAATCCACAAGACTTTCATTCATCTTCAAAACATAAATTAAGATATTTTTAGTTTCTCTTTTACTAGAATTCTTAGACGGCGGTGCGTAAATCGAGTATTCCCTCCATCTTCTGCTACTTTTACTGAGATTTCGGTTACACTTTATTTTAAGGTGTCATTGTTAGAGAGTAATTATACATTTAAGTTTTGAGTAATATGAAGTAACATGTACTTATTATAGGGTTAGGGTAGGATTAGGATTTGGTTGAGGGTTAGTCACATGTAGTTATGCATAGTTTACTAATATTACTATGGTAAGTATGTAACATATGTAACAAGGACGCTGTGAAATAAAGTATTACCGAGATTTCTTATCCTGTGAGAATTGACCATTAATATTACATACATCCTGTGGTTAAATGACATTACTTGATCTACTCTTGTAAAACTATAATCCTGTTCGAATAGGGCTTTTGTCACCAGCCAAGTTTCAATCCACTCGTCAATGGAATTATTTGAAGTTCGGTAAAAAACCTCATGTGAATAAAGCTGGAGAAAGTGTGTTTCCATCCAACGGCTTTAAAGCGAATAAAAACCTGCATGACGTCACATGCTGTTTTGTGACCAAATTGGTATATCGAATTGATTTGAGACATTTTAAGGTGTTTCCATTCATTTTCTCACCGAATTGCACAACATTCAAGCAAACATTTGCGAACAAAGTTTTGCTAGACAAAATGGATCGCGTCATAATAACGTTTCCATCAGCGTTTATCGCATAAGCCGTATATCCATCAAGATAAAATCCCATGAGACCGAACGCATTTCATTTGAGTTGATATTCATGAAATTCAATCGAATTTCCATAAGGCATTTTTCATTCGATATCACTTAATGCGGATAAAAACGTGTGGATGGAAACACAGCTGTGCACGTTCAGGCTGTTTGGTATCAGTTTTGCATTTGCAGTGTCTTGTTTTTGGATGTCAGAAGCCCCATCGGTCCTTATCCAAATCTCCATGATCTCCACTGACCGCTGGATTCTGCTCGTCACACATTAATTGGTCGATCAGCCAGCGCTCATCCCTCTGAAACAGAAATAAATGGAAAGCAACTGGCTCTCTGGCTCTCTGGTGTATTCCTGTGCTTGTTAGTGGCGTAAATTGTCTGGAGAAGCCTCGGGGGAGTTTTTCAGGAAACAGGTGTTTATTTAAGAGAGGAGAGAGAGAGAGAGAGAGAGAGAGAGAGAGAGAGATGAGAGAGAGAGAGAGAGGAGAGAGAGAGAGAGAGAGAGAGAGAGAGAGAGAGAGGAGGAATATTTGCTTTGACAGGCGAGTCGATTAAGCAAATGTCCTTATCAAACGGGTTTGCTCATACGCCAGTGTTCACAGCTGTGAGTGCGTTCCTCCGCTGGCATGGAAGTGGATTTAAATCAGATTTGGCCACATTGGTCGGGGGTGTCGCCCTGAACCATAATCGCTACCGAATCATGAATATGCTAATGAGTCCAGAGTTATTGGCTGACATGTTAATGCATTAAAGCCTTTACTGTTAATGTGCTGATTGTAGACGTCTCCTCTCTAACCTGAAGAGCTCTTTTCAGTCACACTTCATATCAACAGGCCTTAACTAGTATGTTCTTAACCATTTATTCAATTTACTTATTATGTAGGATACATATATGTTTGATCAACCGTGACCCAAACATTACACCTATAAACCCTTTAATCATATAAACCCCTCAAAATGCCTATACCATACACTACTGTGTTTTAGTTTAGAAACGGAGAATTAAAACGAATACGATCTCCGTCCACACTAGTGTTTTAGCTGTGTATTAGAATTGATCTCCGTCCACATTAAAACGACTGAAAACGTGGATCACGTGACCAGTCGCCTACACTGCGCATGTGCGTGCCGGTGTAAACAGAAACAGATTGACTATTCCTCAGATTTGACTAAGAAGAAGAAAGTAGCTAAGGTACCTCTGCAAAGATTGGCCATGTGAAGACCAGAGATTTCTGTTCATGCACCGACGACGAGGTGGAACTTTTACTTAAAGTTACAAGGGAATACAAACCACCCGTGGCGGCAGAAAACACAGACTGGGATTCGTCGCAAACCAAATACGGAGACATATTGGAAAGGTACCGGGGGCATTATCCATCGCCAGAGCAAGACACAACAATGGGAAAGGTGTACGCCACAATAATGACGAAATCACTAAAGGTGTGTATGGTGTGACAGCCAATCAGAGCCGAGCGTGAGCCTCTGCGTCATCGTTTCTAAAGTCCTCCGTTTGACCCGTCTTCACTAAAACGCCCTCCGGAGATTCAAAACGCAAAACGGGGTCGGCAGCGTTTCTAAACATCTCCGTTTTAGGTCTTCGTTTTTGTTGCTTTAGTCTGGACGGGAGGTGCTATCGTAGCAAAAGGTCTCCGTTTCTAAACTAAAACGTAGTAGTGTGGATGTTGCCTAAATGAATAAATGTAGTTACACAGTAACAGGCCACCTAGTGTGAAGCTTGAGCCTTTTTTGTCTTTTGTTTTTCCACAGCTTTCTTCAACAATGGTTTCTGCCACGACGCCGCTCTACTTCCTCCACACAAACTTTGAAATGTCAGATTAAGTTAAATTTGAACTCGGGTTTAACTTTGTCAATATTTGTATTAAGCCAAACAAACAAAAAACACAATGATTTCACTTAGTTTTCAAAACAGTCTAATTTTACATATATCTGGCCTTCAGCTAGTATTTCAAACTCCTTACATGAATAGACCAGAACAGAATGTTTACTTAAAAGTATGTAAAAACATAATAAAAAAAAATTATAATAAAAAATAAAAATAAAAACAGACCGGACCAGACCATTTCCAAACCAGACCAGATTGTCAGAAATCAATAAAAAAATCAATAAAAATAAAAAACTCATAAAAACCTGACCAGAATGTTCATTTCAGAACAGACTAAGAAAAATAAATACATTCAGAATAGACCAGACCAGAATGTTTACTTCAAGATCAGAAATACATATCGGCAAAAAAAGAAAAGAAAAGAAAAGCAAACCAGACCTGAATGTTTACTTAAAAGTATGTAAAAACATACTAAAAAACTAAAATAAAATAAAAAGTCAGACCGGACCAGACCAAAACAAACCAGACCAGAATGTCAGAAATCAATATCAGTAAAAGAAAACTCAAACAAGACCAGAGCAGAATGTTCATTTCAGAACAGACTAAGAAAAAATCCATTTACTTCAGAATAGACCAGAATGTTCACTTCAACATCAGAAAAACATATCAGAAAAACCAGAACAGATCAAAACAGACCAAGATCAGACAAAAACAGACCAGAACCGGAACAAACCAGAACAGAAATTTAAAGAAAATCTAAAGAAAATCCCCAGAGCGTTACAAAGTTAGCCAATCTTAGGCAAACTTCATGTTTATCTGAATATATAATTAACACACACACACACACACACACACACACACACACACACACACACACACACACACACACACACACACACACACACACACACACACACACACACACACACACACACACACACACACACACACACACACACACACACACACACACACACACACACACACACTTTCAGTGGGGAAAACATTGAACCCTACTCTTTTGAAAATGATGTACATTGAATCTCCTCACAGATTTGTCAACAGAGCAATACTCTGAATTATTCAAAAGCATGAGGGCTTGATAATAGCCAATTGTTCAGTCTTTATTATAATGCTGTTTTCTCTCTCGGCGAGCTCCACTCTGTCCTCTTCTTTCAGTATGCAAATAGAAACACACGGTGACCTTCTGAATATCAGCCTTCTGGATTTTGCATTAGTTTACAATAGAGACAGAACTAAAAGTTATTGCAGTGCAATAAATGCAATGAGGCCACAGCAATAATTATTCCCTAAATGACAGTGAGAAAGAAACATGATTTTATTCCTCAACACCTTGGTCTTGTTTTCAAAATATGTTTCTGACCCCATTGACTTTTTGTTTTAAGCGTGAACTCACAAAATTTTTATACATTTTTCAGAAAATAAGACTTAAAGTGTCAGGGTTGCTGTGCAGGTGGCTGAAGACGAGGACACGGAATTTCAAAGATAATAGTTTTTAATAACAAAAATGAAACTTTCCAAAATGAAACAAGAACAAAAACTCCAGGACTTCAAGGTTTACACACAACCATACATAGACGACGATCGACAAACACTCAGGGAAAACACAGGGCTTAAATACACTAGGAATGATTGGATAATGAACTGAACACAGGTGATAAAACTGAACACAAACGAGGAGCGGGAAAACTTAACAGGACTAAACCAAAAACCACAAAGACAGGGGAAACCAAGATCACAAAACAGAACTTAAACACATTGACTCGTTACAGTACCTCCCCCCTCCCGAAGGCGCGTCCTCGCGCCGTATAACATCCAAAGGGGTGGGAGGGTGGGCGCCCTGGAGGCTGACGAGGGCATGGTGCAGGTCCAGGAAGCCTCCAGGGCGGAGCAGGCTGTGGGCGTGGCCACGGCGGAGCAGGCTGTGGGCATGGCCACGACGGTGCAGGCTGTGGGCGTGGCCAGGGCGGTGCAGGCTGTGGGCGTGGCCACGACGGTGCAGGCTGTGGGCGTGGCCACGGTGGAGCAGGCTGTGGGCGTGGCCATGGTGGAGCAGGCTGTGGGCGTGGCCATGGTGGAGCTGTGGGACCCTCGGGCGTCCAGGGCGGAGCTGTGGGACCCTCGGGCGTCCAGGGCGGAGCTGTGGGACCCTCGGGCGTCCAGGGCGGTGCTGTGGGACCCTCGGGCGTCCAGGGCGGAGCTGTGGGACCCTCGGGCGTCCGGGGCGGATCTGTGGGACCCTCGGGCGTCCAGGGCGGTGCTGTGGGACCCTCAGGTGGCCATGGCGGTGCAGGCTCTTCAGGTGGCAACGGCGGTGAAGACCCTTCAGGTGGCCGTGGTGGTGAAGACCCTTCAGGTGGCCATGGCGGTGAGGACCCTTCGGGTGGCCATGGCGGGTGAGGACCCTTCAGGTGGCCACGGCGGTGAAGACCCTTCGGGTGGCCACGGCGGTGAGGACCCTTCGGGCGGCCGTGGTGGTGAAGACCCTTCAGGTGGCCGTGGTGGTGAACTTTTTTCAGGCCTCCGTGGGTCTTTGGCCGGCCACGACGAAGGCGTATAGCGCCCCCCAAAATTTTCTTGGGGAGGACAGGCTCAGGATCGGGAACTGACTTGACATCAACGGGCGCTGGGTCAACGGGTTCTGGGTCAACGGGCTCTGGGTCTGGGTCAACGGGCTCTGGGTCTGGCTCTGGGTCAACGGGCTCTGGCTCTGGGTCAACGGGCTCTGGCTCTGGGTCAACGGGCTCTGGCTCTGGGTCAACGGGCTCTGGCTCTGGCGCTGGGTCAACGGGCTCTGGCTCTGGCGCTGGGTCAACGGGCTCTGGCTCTGGCGCTGGGTCAACGGGCTCTGGCTCTGGCGCTGGGTCAACGGGCTCTGGCTCTGGCGCTGGGTCAACGGGCTCTGGCTCTGGCGCTGGGTCAACGGGCTCTGGCTCTGGCGCTGGGTCAACGGGCTCTGGCTCTGGCGCTGGGTCAACGGGCTCTGGCTCTGGCGCTGGGTCAACGGGCTCTGGCTCTGGGTCAACGGGCTCCGTGCTGGATTGGACCAGCATATCAGGAAACTCGGGGCTGGACGGGACCAGCATATCAGGAAACTCGGGGCTGGACGGGACCAGCATATCAGGAAACTCGGGGCTGGACTCATGGACCATAATCGAGTGTGCTGCCCACACACACAGAAGAGCAGTAGACACCACAATCAGCGCTGTGTCCTCTTGTGTGGACTCTCGTGCGGTGTGCTCAGTCTCTGGTGGGCAGGCGACGGGCTCAGGCTCTGGCGGGCAGGCGACGGGCTCAGGCTCTGGCGGGCAGGCGACGGGCTCAGGCTCTACTTGGTGTGGAACGGGTTGGAGTGGGAGATCCTCCACGACGTAGTTGGATCCACACACCCACAGCGTGTGATCCACGAACTCCAGGAAGGATAGATGGAGGTCCTTGACAAGAATTATCTGGGCCAATGGGTCCTTCAGACCACCCCAGAAACTCTTTGTGAGTTCCTCCTCCTCCAACGACACATCATCGTAAAGTTCTAAATAGAGCCCCGCATACTCTTCGAGAGAGCGCTCCTCTTGGAAGAGGATAGGTGTGTTTATTGGTTTCACCTTTTTCCTCCGGTGACATCTCCTCTGGCTCATCTTCGTTTTTATTATTGTACGGTCGATCGTTCTGTCAGGGTTGCTGTGCAGGTGGCTGAAGACGAGGACACGGAATTTCAAAGATAATAGTTTTTAATAACAAAAATGAAACTTTCCAAAATGAAACAAGAACAAAAACTCCAGGACTTCAAGGTTTACACACAACCATACATAGACGACGATCGACAAAACACTCTTCTTCTTCTTCTTCTTCTTCTTATTTTTATTTGGTGGTTAGCAACTATTTCTCGTGCATTACCGCCACCACAGGACTGGAGTAAGGCACTGGAGTTGCTGGCTGTAACAAAATATGCCAGCAATTAATCTAATATTGATAACAATAAAACGACAAACACTCAGGGAAAACACAGGGCTTAAATACACTAGGAATGATTGGATAATGAACTGAACACAGGTGATAAAACTGAACACAATCGAGGAGCGGGAAAACTTAACAGGACTAAACCAAAAAACCACAAAGACAGGGGAAACCAAGATCACAAAACAGAACTTAAACACATTGACTCGTTACATAAAGAGGACCTATTATGCTTTTTATATTTTCATTTTTGTAATGTTGCTGTCTGAGCATGAAAAATTTCTCCTTTATTATTTTTTAATAATTTATTATAATTTAGTTCTTCTCTATATCAGAGTCAGTGTTTCTGAACTCCTGAAACGCCTCCATTGTATCTTGAGTTTCTTCCAGGAACGAACACGCCACAATATTCCTCATTATAATAATTCATACGCAGAATAAAGGGGCGGGGCCTGGTTGAGTTAGTTAGTAGTGTGTTAAACTGGCGGTTATGGACATTTCCCAAACACACTCGAAGCACTTGACCAATCACAACACACTGATCCAGCCGACCAATCAGAGCACAGTGTGCTTATTAGGAGGAGGGGCTTTAGAGACAGGAAGTAAACAGAGCTATGTTACCGGAAACCATCGTTAGCCGACTATGTTCACAAATTCATTCGTTATCATCAGTTCAACGAGTCTGTGTTTCCCGAAACCATCGTTCCCACGAACATTCACAAACAGCATCTCAGAGTTGTGTGTGTGAGCGACAGATCTCGACCTGTGATTAGAAGAAGAGTTTCTTGTTTGCATGACATGTGGACTCAATAAATCCTGATCTTGAGTTAAATAAGCAAGCTGACATTCAGTGCAATCTGTGTCTTTAATGTAGAATACATACAAATGTCATTTACGTCTTTTAGTTTGTCAACAGATTTAAAGGGGTGGTAAAATGCCATTTTCACAAGATGTAAAATAAATCTCTGATGTCCCCAGAGTATGTGTGTGATGATCTAGCACAAAATACCCCACAGATATTTTTATATAGCATGTCAAAGTTGTCACTTTTTGAGGTTTAACAAAAACGCACCGTTTTGTTAGCCTGGATGCCAGCCCGAACTCCGCCCACAACATTTTTTGGTCGGGAAGTTCGGTCTGGACTCGATCCATTGAGGAGTAATTATGATCAGCCAAAAAATGGTCGGACCAATCAAATTGCCAGGGCGGGCTTTATACGATGATGGACAGATAATCCATCCAATAACGTAATCATCACGTCCTCAAACGTATATTTTCTTTAAAAAATGCTTTTCGTGTTTGCATGCAAGTAGGCCTACTCCGCGAATCCTTAAGTTCTTTTAGCAACACCGGCAAAGATCGTTAACACTCGCTATTTTTTTCATACTTTTTCCAGAGTTCTGTTTGATAACTATGCGTTGCTCAACATACGTCACTTACTGCGTTCCTCTGATTGGTTGTCGGTCTATCCAATTGAGTGCAGAGTTGTTGTTTTTCCTGGTTCGGTTAAGACACGCCTCATAATCAAAGCCCTATGGAGCAGTCTCAGACTCATGTTCTGACTAGAATATGAGTATGACGAAGTCAGGCTACCGTTTTGTGCCTGGCCCTTTAAATGCAAATGAGCTGCTGCAGAGGGCGGGGTTTCAGTGTGTGTGAGCAGCTGATCACCTCACGCACACACACTAACATGACAGAAACTGTTCTGCCTTTAATGTTAAAACGGAGTCAGACACAGATGGAGAGACTCAAGAAGAAGTGACAACATGTAGAGCAACAGGACGTCTCTGAATGGTTAGTTGATGAATTTAAGTTTCTGATGTGGAGTTAACTATCTTTAATTAGCATATTCTGTCATGATAATCTATAAATCGCCCGTATAGGAACTGTTGTGAGATACACACAGAGTCACTTTCTACTGCACGTGAAAATATGGATGCTAAAGTTTGAGCTGACTCACAAATGTACTCTTATACAACAACTTTTCCTCTTCTCATCGTGGACTGTGTTCCCGGGGGCGGGGTTTATGTAAATTGTAGGGTTGGTGATGTCACTAACCCAGGAGGAATGTGGTGTAGTTCCTACCAGCCGTTTGTTGTAGTCCTTTTCTTTAAAAGCAAATATCTCCCTTTGCTTTGAACTTTGAGCATTGTAACTTTGCAGATGTTGTTTATGCTCAAACAGCAACATTACACACTAACTAAAGTTAGAAAAGTGAAATCATACTTTACCACCCCTTTAAAGCTCAGTTTTTGAAGAGTGTGCATGTGCAACCCGATCTCACGGCAATTCCTACGAATTCTACGAGGTGGCTAATTCGTACGAATTCATACGACCTCACTCGTACGAATTAGTACGATTTTTGCTAAATCGTACATATTTTACGAATTGCCCAATTCGTATGAATTCGTACGAATGACCCACCCCTGACCCCGCCCCTAAACCTACCCATCACGTGGGTAATCACTCGTACAAATTGGTCGTGAGATAGCGTTGGCATGTGTGAACGAGCTCTAGTGCGTAAGAACGAGACTATGATTGAATCTGGAAATAAAGCAAAATAACTGAGAAAAATGAGAAATATTCCTCAGATGACATGTCTAAAGGAGCCGCAACAATGAGGAAAATATCAACATTCAAGCAGGAAAACCTGTTCTAGTAGAGACCAAAACAACATCAAGACTTTATAAAAGTGCATTGAAAACAATACAACATCTCAATATCAGAAAACAATATCTTATGTGATTTTGCTTCTCAAGTATAATGTATCTTGATTTAAGAAAGATATTTGGTGCTGGAAAACAAGACTTCAAGCGTTTATGTTTAAAAATATGTTTAAAAAAATCATAACCAGCTGAAGGTCTGCATTAAATTTTTTACACTATTACAATTTTTCCAGGTATTTCAAGAAGGATCACGTTTCTACTTCGAATTGAACATCCAGTCCCTGTTACTTCTGAAGATAAGCTGATCTGACAGTACGAGCACACGAGCACACACGGCACATCTGTGGTGTTTAATCAAGATTTATCAGAGCAATTACACCTCAAATGCTCCATCACTCAACAGCTGTGTGTGTGTGTGTGTGTGTGTGTGTGTGTGTGTGTGTGTGTGTGTGTGTGTGTGTGTGTGTGTGTGTGTGTGTGTGTGTGTGTGTGTGTGTGTGTGTGTGTGTGTGTGTGTGTGTGTGTGTGTGTGTGTGTGTGTGTGTGTCATGTTCAGGTATGCCAGTTTAACAAGGTGCCAGTCATGAGGAATAAGATCCATGTTCAGTGCTGTTACACAGTTAGTTGAGATGATATTTCAGGGTTAATGCTCTTCTGACAGTCGGCTGGATGGATATCATATTCTATCTATATAACCTGACTATACCAACAACATATACACATCATAACACTGATGGGAATGTCTCATTAATGCACTGACATCTATCACACATTTTCAGTCTAACTATACACCCGTGTGTGTGTGTGTGTGTGTGTGTGTGTGTGTGTGTGTGTGTGTGTGTGTGTGTGTGTGTGTGTGTGTGGTGTGTGTGTGTGTGTGTGTGTGTGTGTGTGTGTGTGTGTGTGTGTGTGTGTGTGTGTGTGTGTGTGTGGTTGGAGATCTGATGTAACGGCAGCACAGTAATGAAGGATTATGGAGCGCTTTGGTTATATACTGTACATCAGTCTGTTCAACACCCTCTAAAACCCAAACCTTATAGAGGCTTCACAATAACTTCAAAAGAGAAATTAGTAAATTGCTGGTTATCTTCAGTGTACTTGGGCCACCATGTTTTGTATCTCTATAATGTAGGGCTATAGAGTATACAGGTCCGTAGCCAGCCTATTGAAAGGGGGGGTTCTTTTTTTCAAAAAGTGGACCTTTTTGCATTTTTTTTTTCTCCTTTTGTATTTAATTATGAGGTTCAAAAATACTTCATTTTGGTGACCTTTTATGCACCAATTTGTGCTGGATTAGCTTATCTGCTGGTTAACGAGCACGCTTTTTGATGCACCTAAAATATTTTTTTTTATTATAATTACGCTACGTTTTTATATATATATAACTCCTCCCCCAGATGAGAAGGATATTACCTCTCTAGGGTAAAATTTTAAATATTCCATATTTTAAAGCATCAATCTGATGCATTTTGAGATGCATTTTTTTGCCAACCTGGGGAGAGAAACTTCTACTTAATACAGACAACTTCATTATAAAGAAAAACAACAAATCAAAAAAAATATGATCATAACCTATGACAAAAATTATATTATACACTAGATTAGTGGGTAACTCAGCAGTAAAATTTAGTCTAGAAAAATCACAAGTGCAAAATAATTGTATAAAATTTGAACATTTAGTGAAAAACAGTATTTAGTGGGGAAAAAATAAGAGACAATATATATATATATATATATATATATATATATATATATATATATATATATACATACATATATACAATCATGTATAATCAGGCCAGAAACAGACTGACAAAGGAGATCAGAGTTGCTAAAAGAGCCTACTCTGAAAAGCTGAAAAACCAGTTTTCAGCCAACGACCCATCATCGAAGAACATCACCAACTACAAGTCACCATCCCCCGATCTGTGGACAATCCACACCTGGCTGATGATTTAAACTCATTTTACTGCAGGTTTGAAAAGCCCTCATTCACACCACACACCCGCTCTGATCTGCACTTCACACATCCACCATCACCTTCTGCACCCCATCTCCTCCCCCCTCCTGCCATCCAACCTGAGCTTAAGGTCTGTGTGGAGGACGTAAGCAGAGTCTTCAAAAAACAGAAGACTAGGAAAGCCTCAGGCCCAGACGGCATCTCATCTGCTTGTCTAAAAGCCTGCGCTGACCAACTGGCCCCGGTCTTCACGCAGATCTTCAACAGATCATCGGAGCAGTGTGAAGTTCCCTGCTGCTTCAAGCGATCCACTATCATTCCGGTCCCCAAAAAACCCCAAATCACTGGACTTAATGACTACAGACCTGTCGCTCTCGCATCTGTGGTCATGAAGTCGTTTGAAAGACTGGTGTTGGCCCACCTGAAGGACATCACTGGACCCCTGCTGGATCCTTTTCAGTTTGCCTACAGAGCAAACAGGTCTGTGGATGATGCAGTCAACGTGGGACTGCATTATATCCTGCAACATCTCGACAGACCTGGGACTTATGCAAGGATCCTCTTTGTGGACTTCAGTTCGGCCTTCAATACCATCATGCCTGATCTTCTCACAGCCAAACTGAGCCAGCTCTCCATTCCATCCTCAATCTGTCAGTGGATCTCCAGCTTCCTGACGAACCGGCAGCAGCTCGTGAGACTGGGGAAACACATCCAGCACTGGCGCCACCCAAGGGTGCGTTCTCTCCCCACAGCTCTTCTCCCTGTACACTAACGACTGCACTTCCAAAGACCCCACTGTCAAGCTCCTGAAATTTGCAGACGACACCACTGTCATCGGTCTCATCCGAAACGGTGACGAGTCTGCTTACAGACTGGAGGTTGAACAGCTGGTTGTCTGGTGCAGTTATAACAACCTTGAGCTCAACACGCTCAAAACAGTGGAGATGATTGTGTACTTCAGGAGGAACAGCCCAGCACTCCCCCCACTCACCATCATGAACGCACTGTGGAAGCAGTGGAGTCATTCAGGTTCCTGGGCACTATCATCTCTCAGGACCTGAAGTGGGACAATCACATTGACTCCATTGTGAAAAAGCCCCAGCAGAGACTGTATTTCCTTCGCCAGCTGAGAAAGTTCAACCTGCCACAGGAGCTGCTGATTCAGTTCTACTCAGCCATCATTGAGTCGGTTTTATGCACTTCCATCACTGTCTGGTTTGGTTCAGCTACCAAATCAGATATCAGGAGACTACAACGGACAGTTCGGACTGCAGAGAGGATCATTGGTGCCCCGCTGCCAACCCTCCAGGACCTGTACTCTTCCAGAGTGAGGAAGAGAGCAGGTAAAATCATCACAGACTCCACTCACCCTGGACACCACCTGTTTGAACTGTTACCGTCAAGACAGAGACTCAGATCACTGGCCACAAGAACATCAAGAACATCACTTACATGTAGATTTATTTATTTATAATATTCAAAACACTGTAAATTTGTTCATAATCTGTAAATCTGTAAATGTTTATTCTGGCTAAACCCAACTGTGATACTTTTATTCTCATATTTTTACATTTTATATTTTATTCTTAATTTGTATTATTATGTTTCTTGTTGTATTTGTATATGTGCACTGGAAGCCTCAGTACCAAAACAAATTCCTTGTGTGTGCAAGCACACTTGGCAATAAAGCTCTTTCTGATTCTGATTCTGATTCTGATATATTAGGCATATGTCTACTATAAAATTAAGACATTTTTTAAATGTATATCACAGCTGTTTAATGAGGCAGTAACATATGATAGATAGGACAGGACAAAAAAAACTATTAATAATCTTTCATTGTGCAAAATTATTATGATATGATTATGAAAGGCTCCGATACAGTGCGGCACAAAGCGCTTATGCGCATCCCGAGCGCAGAATGATGCGCTTGAAGCAACACGGAGTCACAGCGCGCAGCGCAGAGTCCGCATTGAAAAGTTAAAAGCACAAAGGAAAGACATATTGATGTGTAGTGTATTATACAGTATCTATCTATACAATAGTTTATTGAGCCTTTTCTTTTAACAGTTTTAAATTTCAGTTACTGTGCACGTGAAGAATGATAGTGCTCTCCTGTGTTGTGATCTAACAGACACCCGGTAGAAAGGAACATACAGCAATACAATCCAGCAATAGTCATTTTATGCGAAACCATAGACCTTTATCTACAGATCAAGTAGGCTATAATAATATTAACATTGAAACATCTTGGAGAGAGTTTCATTATGTTGACTGTCGTACCCGAACGTGACGCGCTGTTTGATGCTGAATGGAGAATGACAGACTTGAACGTGAACTTGAATTTAATGACTTAATTAATTTGATTGTTTTTGTCGATTGTTTTCATAAATCAGTTTTATTACTTGTCCTAAACTACAACGAGTAAGATCATTCCCCTTCATGGAATCGATTCCAGCCTTTGCATTTTGAACCTTTGGAATCTACTCTCAATTCCCAAAGCCTCGGACTCGATTCTTTTTGGAATCGATCCCCAGCCCTATCATTCAGAGGCGATGCTTCTTCACCGAGAACTCTCTCTGAACTGCACGCGCGGTACACACACACGTCCAGCTACAATAATCATATTAATTTGAAACAGCAACCCAGAATATGTGTCACAAGCATTGATTAAAACAATGATGACAATAATCACATGAAAAAAAAAATATTTAATTCTGGACCTTTGGCAGTGAGGGGGGGTTCGTTCGAACCACCCGAACCCCCCCTGCCTACGGGCTTGGTATAGAGGGTTGCAGACTCGAATAGCATTTGTATGTTTTGATAATCTGATCTTTAATTTTCTAGTAGCCATCTCTATATTAATTAAAAGCATCCACA
The DNA here is from genome assembly GCA_036326025.1 of Chrosomus eos. NCBI lineage: Eukaryota > Metazoa > Chordata > Actinopteri > Cypriniformes > Leuciscidae > Chrosomus > Chrosomus eos. Next base: position 2,074,541 of record CM070820.1, read on the forward strand.
ACCTATATAGCACAAATGAGGTATGCTGAGAGTTTAGTCGTGAAAGAGGTCTTGTTCCGTTCTTCTACAGAAAACCCTGCATGTTTCTTGATCTGGTGATATATTGTATGTTGTAGAAGAATCTCTCATTGGCTCTCATTGGCTCACAAAACACAATATTTTGAAGAATGTTGGCAACAAACAGTTTAGACTCCCGGTAGCCGCGTTTCCACTGCCGGGCTAGGGCCGGGCTAACAGCGAGCCGAGCCGGTGGCCTCGGGCCTCAAGCACCGGACTTGCGTTTCCACTGCCGGGCCAGTAGCTCCGCAGCGCTGCCCAAAACTCCGCCCCTAACACGCCTTTCTGGATCAAACGTCATACAACCCAACCCATTTCAGCGCGTATTATGAATTTATTTATTTTTTCCGTTAGGAAGATAGCATGTATATTAACTCACCGGCCGCGGCTGCAATAGGTGTGACCCAGCACACCGATGGTGACACAGCACACCGATGGTGACCCAGCACACCGTCCATCAAGTCGAACCATGGAAACTTACTTCTCTGAGCTCCGCTTTGTCCATTGTGTTTTTTAATCCTTTTAACCCTTGTGTTATGTTCCGGGTCAATTTGACCCGTTTCGATTTTCTAGTTGTTGGAAATACTGGTTAACATTTGTTTTTTTTCTTGATATTTTGTGACTTTTTCTCATTTATCATGATGAACATGCATGCAAAGTTTCAACATGCATGTGTTTTGACATATACAAACAAAATTACTGTTACGTTCGTGATGTTCCCGGGTCAATTTGACCCTCATAGGCAGCCATTCAAAAGCAACTGTACAGACACAAAATAAAAACATTTATTTTGTATGTCAGGGCACTTCAACTCCAGTTCTAACGTGCAAGTTTACTAAAAGTGCTCTAACCAAACACACTTGAAAAAGCTAAAATCACAGTGTTCAGAATTATTTCCAAATTATAGATGAAATTCTTTGTCAGACAGAGATAGTAAAATAAGCTCTCATTTCTATATTCAAGATCTGAAATACCTAGCTTTGAACCAAAACTTTTATGTAGGATTTTCAAAGGCAGCTTCACAGATCCAAAACATTTATACAAAACATTTATTATATGTATGTTTTGTTATGTTTGGTTTTTCACTCCCTTGTGAGTGAATAATGAGCTTTCTCACAGATTTGCTTAGTATGGCACGAGACTTCGACACAGAAAGCAGGAAAAATAGCTCCCAAAGATTAACAGTAAAATAAGTAATTTCACCGGTTTTTGATTGTGATACTGATACAGATGAAGATGTTTCAGAGTTAGAAGATGTTTCAGATTTAGAGGATGCTTCAGAGATTGAGGAAAAAGTTGTTGCAGATACAGAAAATGAATGAAACTAGGGAAACTATAGGGAACTAGGTCTTAGGAAACTAGGGAAAGTTAACTTAGGAAAATTAAACATTTTCATTATACATCTACATTTAATTGTTCAGTTATGATGTTCAAAGCATAAAATGAAAAAAAAAAATTGAAAAAAAATTAAAATGTAAAATATATGCAAAAAAGTCAGTATACTGTTTATTTTCAAATTTTGTCAAAATAAAACTGTTTTAAAAAATGGTTAAAAAAACATTTTCATAGATCATATTTTCAGATATAATTGTTTTGTAATGTTTGACAAATGTTGATATTAAAAGTTTACAGTTTATATCTAAATCTTTGTTGTTTTTCATAGTGTAATTTTTGAGGAATTGTATTGAATCCAATTAGGGTCAATTTGACCCGGACCAGACGGGGTGTGCACAGAATTCGAACAGTGCACAAGGGTTAATCGCCTTGTACAATACTGCGGCCGCAACTTTTTATTTTTTCCTGAACTTGAAGCGTTGCTGGCTGAATGCTTAGCTTAGAAAGTTCACCATTGATGTATTTTATAACGTCCTTGTTTCTTCACACGCCGTCAAGTTGACGTTGTACCCTTTCTTCTGCCCAAATGCTCAGAAGTGCTTTGGTATCTTCGTCAGACCAGTACAGGCGATTCTCCATTTCCAAGAGCGATTATCTTGCGCGATATAAAAAAGTGAAATGTGCATCTTGCTTCAGATCATAACGTCCGATAACACCGATAAACTCCGCCTTTTACCTTGAGCACGCCTCTATCTCGAGCTGGCCCGCTTCGGCCCAAGGTATTCGACGGGCCAGAAATCCTGCCGTTGGCCCCGAGTAAGCCTCGATCAAGCCCCGGAAGTGACAGTGGAAACGCGACTGGCCCTGGCACGCACTAGCACGGCTCGGCCCTGGCCCGGCAGTGGAAACGCGGCTATTGACTTCAATTGTATGAACAAAAAATACAATTTGTCTAAAACTTGGATTTGGTCCGCAACATTCTTCAAAGTATCTTCTTTCATGTTCCACAGAAGAAAGAGAGAGTCATACAGGTTTGGAACGACGTGAGGTGGAGTAAATCATGACAGATTCCTGTAACCTCAGAGATCAAGTAAAAACATCATTTTACCACTTGTTAAACACACTGAATTTGCTGAGAGTTTAGTCGTTCTTCTACAGAAAACCCTGCATGCTTCATGATCTGCTGAATATATTTTATGTTGTAGAAGAATCTCTCACTGGTTTTATGCTCTGCTCTTGCTGGAGTGAATGAACTTGAGTCTGTGCAATAATGAACAGCCAGTTATTCATTTAGCTGCTGCTTTTATCCGAAGAGCCGTACATGTTCAGTCCTCCTGGAGTAACCCAGCGTTAAAGGATTAGTTCACTTTTAAAAAAAACTTTTGCTGATAATTTACTCTCCCCCATGTCATCCAAGATGTCCATGTCTTTTAAAAGTTTACGTTTTATAAGCACAAATGCTCGCCTTGCTCTGTTCTGTAATACGCGTTCGTGACTCTCCTGTTCGAACTCATTGCATCGAACTCTCTGCACTCACGGCCTGATACCCCTGTGAAGCTGTTATATTAAGGTACAAATCTTGCATAGTTTGCCTTTAAATAAGAGATCTAGCGCTAAAATGTGTTTTTGAAATGAATCTGAGCGCTCGTGTCCGCTGCTCTCAGTGTCATGGATATAGTGTCTCTTGTGGCTCGCGCGCAGTCTTCACTCGACGTGCTCTTCAATCTATCGCCGTTGCGGAGACTCTCTATTCATTCCGGTGAAATCACAAAATAAAATGAACACAAACGCGTCCCTGCTTGTTTTAGCAGTTTTAAACTTTCTCATTGCCTCAGCCGTGGCCAGGAGTCGAGGCGGCGGAAAAATATTAGCAAAAGCCTCATGAGTATATCAGAGCCTGTGGTCACGTGACGCTCGTAAAGCGATACGTTCTCCAGGTCACATGACCTGGCCATAGACGGTGCGCCTTCTCCAAACTTACACAGGCGGTGTTTCAGGAGGGCATCCACTCGGAGCAGTGATAGTGAGTGCTCGCAGCCTGAGGAATCATTTAAAATAACTCATATGTGTCAACTCTTTAGGTCACAAAGTCCGTGGTGTGCCTTTAAAGAAAAAAACACTTCAGCAAAACATACGATACTAAGATTGAGCTGTGATCAGCTCAAAGTGTCAGGATGATTTTTGGTCCAAATATTCACTGATAGTCACTGTATGAAGAATTGTTAGGTATAATATGTCACAGTTTACTTTATTTTGCTCTCCTCACTTACATAAATGAACTATAGTGTCCTGCACACACTATATTTGGTGTCTGAATATTTTTAGTTTTGACTGTAGGTTGTGTGTACTGTGTGTGTGTGTGTGTGTGTGTGTGTGTGTGTGTGTGTGTGTGTGTGTGTGTGTGTGTGTGTGTGTGTGTGTGTGTGTGTGTGTGTGTGTGTGTGTGTGTGTGTGTGTGTTTCGTGAGGCAACAGTCGCTCAGATTGACTTGGTTAAAAAGCTTCTCAGCTTTTTCCTTCATGACTCAACAACTTCTGTTGACACAAAGAGCTTTCAGTAGCTGAACTTCTGAGGTGTCAGAGACTGATGTGTGTGTCGTTCTGCCATGGAAAAGCTGAAACTGTATTAAAGCGGTCTCTTCAGATTGAGATGCGAGAGCAAAAGGCGCCGTCGGGAAATAATTGATACGTGTCGACGAGCTCGAGCTCAGGATTCGAGCGACACACACTGTGATGTAACAACATGGAGTCACAGTTGGCAGAATGAGAGTCATCTATCTTTTAACGCAGGTTATTTAAAAAGAAATTGCACCTTGGGTCTGAAGAGCGTGTGAGTGTGAGTGTCGTAATACCCTCGCGGTAAATAGCAATCGGCGACAGGAGATTGAAACTCGAACGCTAGAGCTGCAAAACGCCTCTTGTATCGAGAGCTCAATCTTAGTATCGCTGGATACATTTTTAATAAGTTGGGCGCAGTTAAACTCGAGGTGAATTGCACTCATGCCAGCACTTCATTAGGAAGGAGTGTGTGTGTGTGTGTGTGTGTGTGTGTGTGTGTGTGTGTGTGTGTGTGTGTGTGTGTGTGTGGAAAGTTCCCAGTTTTACTCAGCTTTCAAAAGCAGATGCAATGTGAATATATGCACTGAAAACACATCTTTCCCATGCATGCTGCGAGTCTAGTCCTCACTCAAATCATGGGACAGGAGCTCATTCCCCCTCATGTCCTCTCATTCCCTGTATTTACTGCACGTGTGGGAGTACATTCATCCCAAACATGATGCAAATCACCCCTTAAAAGTGTGCAGTGAAGACTATCTCTCTGTAATCAGGCCGTTTAGTGTTGATGCAGTGCTCATCAATTACAGTCTCAGTTTAGTAGTGTGCTTTACAAAGTGTGCTTTACGATATTTGCTCTATGAAGTGTGCTCTACAAAATATGATCTATGAAATGTGCTCTACAAAGTGTGCCTTACAAAGTGTGCTCTATGAAGTGTGCTCTACAAAGTGTGCTCTATGAAGTGTGCTCTACAAAGTGTGCTCTATGAAGTGTGCTTTACAAAGTGTACGATATTTGCTATATGAAGTGTGCTCTACAAAGTGTACTCTACAAAATGTGCTCAAGTGTATTTTATAAAGTGTGAAGTGTGCTCCATTAAGTGTGCTCTACATAGTGTGCTCTACATAGTGTGAAGTGTGCTCAATAAAGTGTGCCCTACATAGTGTTCTCTATGAAGTGTGTTCTACAAAACATGCTCAAAGTGTGCTTTACAAAATGTGCTCAATGATGTGCGATCTATGAAATGTGCTCTATAAAGTGTTCTCTATGAAGTGTGCTCTATGAAGTGTTTTCTATGAAGTGTGCTCTATGAAGTGTTCTCTATGAAGTGTGCTCTATGAAGTGTTCTCTATGAAGTGTGCTTTACAAAATGTGCTCAATGAAGTGTGATCTATGAAGTGTTCTCTATGAAGTGTTCTCTATGAAGTGTTCTCTATGAAGTGTGCTTTACAAAATGTGCTCTATGAAGTGTGCTCTATGAAGTGTTCTCTATGAAGTGTTCTCTATAAAATGTGCTCTATAAAGTGTGCTCTATGAAGTGTGCTATAAAAAGTGTGCACTACAAAGTGTGCTCTATGAAGTGTTCTCTATGAAATGAGCTCTGTAAAATGTTTTCTATGAAGTGTGCTTTACAAAATGTGTTCAATGAAGTGTTCTCTATGAAGTGTTCTCTATGAAATGTGCTCTATAAAGTGTTCTCTATGAAGTGTTCCCTATGAAATGTGCTATACAAAGTGTGCTCTATGAAGTGTTATCTATGAAGTGTGCTCTATGAAGTGTGTCCTACAAAATATGCTTCATGAAGTGTGCTCTATGGAATGTGAATATATTGCAATAAAATAAGCTTGTCAATCAATCAATCAATCAATCAATCAATCAATCAATCAATCAATCAATCAATCAATCAATCAATCAATCAATCAATCAATCAATCAATCAATCAATCAATCAATCAATCAATCAATCAATCAATCAATCAATCAATCAGTCTGTCACTTTTGGTCAGTTTAAAGCACACAGTAGTGGATATGAAACACAAGCAGAACCGATTTCTGCATGAATCTTACACACATTGGAGCATTCGATGTCGTTTCCATAAGAAAGCTTGAGATGATGAACACACAGATGATGAACACACACATTTCTTCAGCTGGTGTGTAATGAACGAGGCTCAGTGTCTCTGTACTGACAGTTCTTGAGTATCTCTGTGTAACTGCGCTGTTGCCGGCTAACATCACTCTTCATTTCTGATTTTTACAAGCCTTTGTTTCCTATGGACAGGATCAGATGTCCATTAAGAGCTGGTGTGTGCAGTGGCACAAGAGGCTGTAAAGACACCATTTATTAGTTTTATACTGTAATAACACACACTTGCATTTGCCAAAGAAAACAAGGACTGGCGTGTGGATTGAAGCCGTTTTCGGCAGTTTGACGAGACAAAACTTAACAACCTTTTCAGGAGTGTTAGCATGAGGTGTCTGGAGGCGTTTAGACCAGATATATTTCTGGATTCATTATTTACAGCAGGAGGGAAAATGGCTTTACTACAAAGTTGCTGGCACTTTAAAAAAGGCCTAATACTTGGGAATCCCGTAGAAAACAATGTAGTCATGTGTGGAGATCAAATGTGTGTTTTCCAATGATAACGGTCCCAAATATTGCTAATTATAACCCTGTATTGTGAAGAGTCATGCAGGACTTCCAATGAAACTCAACTTTGGGAAGAACTTGGAAAAAATGTTAAACATGACACAGTTTTGTGAGCTGACGCCCTGCTGTAATTGAAAAACGTACTCGGTTACTAACGTAACCTCGGTTCTCTCTAGAGAGGGAACGAGTACTGCGTAATATCTTACGCTACGGGGAAATACTCTTTCCTCGAGATATTGAAGCCAAAAATTATCCTTAATTTTTTAAACATGCAAAACGCTTTTGCAGCAGCAAGCAGACAAGGGCGAGACAGCTCGCGCGCCCATTGGCTGCCTCGCTGGAAAAGCTGCAGCCTATCGAGTGAGGCACTGCGTGACGTAATGACGAATGAGGACGCTTCGCGCTCATTTCGTCATGTCCCGCCAGTATAGGCGTGGTCTCGCCCTATAATACCCTCGATAGCTGTATTTCCTCTGATTTTTTAACGCCGAAGCGAACCAGAGCATATTCCAAGCACGGCAAGATACGCAGTACTCGTTCCCTCTCTAGAGAGAACCGAGGTTACGTTAGTAACCGAGTACGTTCTCTTACGAGAGTAACTCTCGTACTGCGTAATATCTTACGCTATGGGGAACCCCATGCAACACGCCGTGCTGGTAGGGATCCAACACCAAAGTCCAAGGGGCCGAAGCCCGGGGCGCATATAGTGCGTAATCACCATAAACTCACAGAGAGTGAGGGAAGAGAGGCTAGAAGCATCATTCCCTGTAAATAGCATCCGAAGGAGCTGATCATGTGACAAATAGACCATACCGTCAGGGTGAACATTCAGCCTGAACTGGGTGGCCACAAGTGTGTCGACATTTTAATGAGCTGCTGTACCGGTCAGTGAGCAATACGCAGGTCAAACTCAATTCAATTCAATTCAATTCAATTCAATTCAAGTTTATTTGTATAGCGCTTTTCACAATACACATTGTCTCAAAGCAGCTTTAAAGAAAGTGCATTTCAGAAATGTACAAAGAAAAATACAGTTAGTTAATCATGTATAAATTTAGGCATAACATATCGCCGGTGTTTAGTCGTCTCTTCACAGGCGTCGAGTCGTCTCTCCACAGGCGTTTAGTCGTCTCTCCACAGGTGTTGGGGCATCTGAAGTCTCCGTGAGAGGCTGGATACAAACTGGAGCTGACGAACGCTATTTACCTCGGGACTAGCGTCCCGAGATAACAGCAGAAAGACAGATGGGAAATAATTAGCATAGCTGATGTTCATAATATTAATGCATTCGAACTGATTCAGAAGTAGTATAAAAGGTAAGCATTAAGTGAATGCTTGGTTAAAGAGATGCGTCTTTAATCTAGTTTTAAACTGGGACAGCGAGTCTGAGTCTCGAACAATATCAGGAAGGCTATTCCAGAGTTTAGGAGCTAAATGTGAGAACGCCCTCCCTCCTTTAGTAGACTTAGATATCCTAGGAACGACCAGAAGCCTCGAATTTTGTGATCTTAAAGAGCGCGATGGATTGTAGGGCGATAGAAGGTCTGTTAAATACACAGGAGCTAAACCATTTAGAGCTTTATAAGTCAATAGTAATACTTTGTAATTGATACGGAACTTAATAGGTAACCAGTGTAGAGATGATAAAATTGGTGTTATATGATCATATTTTCTTGATCTAGTAAGAACTCTAGCGGCTGCATTTTGCACTAACTGTAGCTTGTTTATTGAGGATGCAGGACAACCAGCTAATAAAGCATTACAGTAATCTAGTCTCGAGGTCATGAATGCATGAACTAACTTTTCTGCATCTGAAACAGATAGCATGTTACGTAGCTTAGCAATGTTTCTAAGGTGGAAAAAGGCTGTTCTTGTAACATATGAGATATGATTTTCGAAAGTCAAGTTGCGGTCTAGTATAACACCCAGGTCTTTTACTGTAGTGGATAAAGTAACAGGACATCATTCTAAATTAAAGTTGTATTGTAAGGGATTTTGTGGGTAGTTTTTTGGACCAATAAGTAATACCTCCGTTTTATCTGAATTTAATAGCAGGAAATTACACGTCATCCAGCATTTTATATCTTTTAGACACTCTGTCAAGTTAGATAAGTTAGTGTTTTCATCTGGTCGTGATGAGATATATAATTGAGTGTCATCAGCATAATAGTGAAAACTAATTCCATGTTTTCTTATAATATTACCAAGTGGCATCATATATATTGAGAATAGCAGAGGGCCTAGGACAGATCCTTGCGGCACTCCATAGTCTACTGATGTTATCTTTGATTTTTCCCCATTTAAACAGACGAAATGGTAACGGTCTGATAAGTACGATCTAAACCAGCTTAATGCCTGTCCCTGAACACCAGTGTAGTTTTGTAGTCCATCTAAGAGTATTTTATGATCTATAGTATCGAACGCAGCACTAAGATCAAGTAGAACTAGTATTGAGATACAGCCTTGGTCAGAGGCTAAGAGTAAATCATTTGTAATTTTAACTAGCGCAGTTTCTGTGCTATGATGCGGTCTGAATCCCGACTGAAATTTTTCGTAGATATCATTTTTTTGCAAGAAAGAGTACAATTGAGCGGACACAATTTTTTCTAGTATTTTAGACATAAATGGAAGATTTGAGATGGGTCTGTAATTTGCTAGGTTATTTGGATCTAATTGCGGTTTCTTAATGAGAGGTTTTATTACTGCCAGCTTGAATATTTTTGGAACGTGACCTAAAAATAAAGACGAGTTAATAATATTGAGAAGAGGCTCTTCCACTACAGGTAACACTTCTTTAAGTAGTTTAGTGGGTATTGGATCTAATAAACATGTTGTTGGTTTAGATGCAATGATTAGTTTATTTAGTTCTTCCTGTCCTATAATTGTAAAGCGTTGTAGTTGTTCTAGAGGGGCCATAATTGAGGCCGAGTCATAAGACACCATAGAGGATTGTACATTTACAATTGTGTTTCGGATGCTTTCTATTTTCTCATTGAAGTAATTCATAAAATCATTACTACTATATTGTAACGGAATATTTTGCTCTGGAGATGTCTGATTATTTGTTAGTCTAGCCACGGTGTTAAATAAAAACCTTGGATTATTTTGGTTATTTTCAATTAATTTGCGGATATGCTCAGCCCTGGCTGATTTTAGAGCCCTTTTATAATGTGACATACTGTCTTTCCACGCGATTCTGAAGACCTCTAAATTAGTTTGTTTCCATTTACGCTCTAAGTTACGAGTTTCTCTCTTGATAGCATGCGTAGCACTGTTGTACCATGGTGTTTTAGTTTTCTCTCTAACCTTTTTTAATCTAATTGGTGCAACAATATCTAGTGTACTAGAGAAAATGTTGCTCATACTGCTAGTCATTTCCTCTAGTTCATCTGTTTGTTTGGGTTTACTGAGCAGCTGAGATAGATCAGGTAAGCTATTTGAGAATCTATCTATAGTGGTTGGAAGGATTGTTCTGCCTGGTCGATAACGTGGTGCAACATGACAAATTTCAGCAGTGCGTATTATGCAAGTTACCATGTAATGATCAGTGAGATCGTCACTTTGCGGTATAATATCTATATCGGTTGGATCGGTTCCATATGAAATAATTAAATCTAGTGTATGATTTAGCCGATGAGTGGGACCACTGACGTTTTGCTTCACCCCAAAAGAGTTTAATAGATCTCTAAACGCAGCCCCTAACGCATCATTTGTATTATCTACGTGTATGTTAAAGTCGCCAATAATTATTGCTTTATCGACATTGACCAATAGGTCTGAGAGAAAGTCTGCAAAATCTTTTAGGAAATCAGTATATGGACCTGGAGGTCTATATACGGTAGCCAATGCTAGAGATAATAAGGATTTCTTTCTTACATCTAAGAGCGTAACATTTAGCACAAGTACTTCAAACGAATTAAACCTATGACAAGTTTTCTGAGTAACATTAAGAATATCTCTATAGATTGTTGCAACACCACCGCCACGACCGATCAGACGGGGCTCATGCTTATAACAGTATCCTGGTGGAGTAGACTCATTTAGACCGAAATAATCATTTGGTTTAAGCCAGGTTTCAGTAAGGCACAGAACATCGAAATTATTATCTGTGACCATTTCATTTACAATAACCGCCTTAGGTGTGAGCGATCTAATGTTTAGAAGACCTAGCTTTAGAAACTGTTTTTGTTCACTGATATTTAGATTTTCTGGTTTAATTACAATAATATTCTTGCTAGATCTTACAGTAGATTTGTTGTTTGGCTTCACTAAGCGAGGAATAGACACAGTTTCTATATAATGTTCTACATTGGTACTTATATCAATTAAGTTGGGACAGCAAAGACTATGATTTGGACTTTGACTTACTAGTCAGATGGTGTGTAGCGTCTTGGAGATGTTGTCCGACAGAACAGCCGCTCCGACTCTGCTGGGGTGCAGACCATCAGGACGGAAGAGCCTAGGTCGCTCCCAAAACAGATTCCAATTATTTACAAAGAGCAGTTTCTGTTCATTACACCATGACATTAACCATTCATTTAAAGCAAATAATCTACTAAACCTTTCTTGTCCAAGTCGGTACGTGGGAAGCGGTCCAGACACGACGATCGTTGCTCTAGGCGCTGTGCTGCGTACCGTCTCGATCAGGCTCCTGTAGTCCTTCTTCAGAACCTCCGTCTGCCGCAGCCTGATGTCATTCGTCCCCGCGTGCAGCACGACAGCTCCGACGCGCTCGTCACCGTTCAGGATCTCGGGAACCTGCGCAGCGACATCAAGAACACGAGCACCAGGAAAGCAGTGAGTGCGCACCTTACCTTTACCCGAGGTAGCACGGACATGGCGGACCATGGAAGTGCCGATGATCACGGCGTCGTCGCGTTCCGACTCGCGAAGAGGGGAGAAGCGGTTCCGGGTGGAGATCTCGAAGACCGGGAGGGGCGGAGAGGTTCTTGCTCTGGTCCTGGCTCGTGTCGTGACCCAGGGTGCAGGAGTGATTGAAGGCAGAGATGATCGCGTCCTCCTGGGCAGAGAAACGCACGGAGTAGACGAAGTCGGAGTCAAAGTCACAAAGTTACTAACCACTGACTTGTGAGCATCGGCACGTGATGTTTCAAGCGCTGATTGCCGATCTCGCAGCTCGGCTTGCTTCTCCAGCAGAACACGAATCTGCTTCTCCACCGACTCCAGCTCCAGTCGTACCGAAATCAGCTCGAATGTGTCCTCACCTGCACTCAGAGGTAACGTTAGACACACATCCGATATGTTCGCCATTATAACAGATGAACAGTAAATTAGTAGTAATAGTAATCAGTAAAGCAATCCGATTGTTTTTTCTGTTTTTTTTTTTCTTTATAAGGAATAGTATCGAGGATAAGTTCACATGATATAAAAATAGAAAGTGCCTGTTTACAATTGAGTGGTAAAGAAGAAAATCAAGGATTAATGAATCAATTCGAGGGAGCTCCAAACACAAACACAGACCGCACGCAGATGTGCTTATGCCCCGTTGATGCAGGCTCTAAGCACAATCAACGTGTGTCTGTACTTTCAGAGAAGCTTTCAGAGAAACGGGTGTAAAAGATGAGACGACGCTCGGATAGGCGCGAGGCCACGCGTGAAATGCTAGCGGGCTAAAGGCTAGTAGCCGAGATTCGGAAAGTTGGATCTAAGTAGCGATATCAAAGCAATCCGATTGTTTTTTACAAGGAATATTATCGAGGATAAGTTCACACGATATAAAAATAGAAAGTGCCTGTTTATAATTGAGTGGTAAAGAAGAAAATCAAGGATTAATGAATCAATTCGACGGAGCTCCAAACATAAACACAGACTGCACGCGCATGCGCAGTTGATCCATCAAGTAAACTCAGTATCTGAGCCGCACAGCGGGCAGATAGCACTGAACTTTATACCGCCAAAAGCTTAGCTTGCAAGGCGGGAACCTCCAGGTTATAGTATTTTATAAATGTAGACGGCGAGGCCCAGCCCGCGGCCATACAAATATCTTGCAGGGTAACCCCGCTAGACCACAGGAGGCCACGCCTCTTGTGGAGTGCGCTCTAACACCCAAAGGGCACTGTAGGCCCTTTGAAGTGTAAGCCAGCGCTATGGCACCGACTATCCATCTGGATAGGCTCTGTTTCGAAGCGGCAAGTCCCTTAGCACGGCCGCCAAATGAAACGAAAAGCTGCTCAGTCTGTCTGAAACCAGACGAGCGGGACACATAAGCCCTTAGTGCCCTGACAGGGCAAAGGAGACTCGCGTCCTTCTCCTCATTGAGAACCGGAAGGGCAGACAGGGAAATCACCTGTGCCCTGAACGGTGTGTTGAGGGATTTTGGCACGTAGCCGTGCTTCGGTTTGAGTATGACCTTTGAGTCATTAGGTCCAAACTCCATGCATGACGCGCTCACTGAGAGCGCTTGCAAGTCCCCTACGCGCTTCACTGAAGCGAGAGCCATAAGAAACGCTGTCTTGAAAGACAAGTGTTTGATGTCTGACGACTGGATTGGCTCGAATGGGGCACCTTTCATGGCCTCCAAGACCGTGGAAAGGTCCCATGTTGGGACTGAAGGGGGCCTGGGAGGGTTCAGCCTCCGAGCTCCTCTAAGGAAACGCACGACTAAGTCGTTCTTTCCTAGTGACTGGCCAGACACCGGTTTTACAAACGCTGCTATGGCCGCCACGTATACTTTGAGCGTGGAAGGGGTCCTGCCCTTATCCAGTAGCTCCTGAAGGAAGGAAAGCACTTCCGTAACCCCGCAGTCTACAGGTGAAAAGCTCTGCGCTTGACACCAAGCAGAGAACACAGACCACTTCGAGGTGTAGAGCCGTCTGGTAGACGGGGCTCTAGCCTGCGCGATCGTGTTTAACACTCCCTCTGGGAGGTCAGCGGGTACCCGTTGATGGCCCATGCGTGCAGGGACCACAAATCCGGGCGAGGATGCCAAATCGAGCCTCCCGCCTGAGAGAGGAGGTCTCTCCTCAACGGTAAAGGCCATGGGGCAGCGCTGGTCAGCTGCATCAGGACAGGGAACCACGACTGGTTTGTCCAGAGCGGAGCTATGAGTAGCACTGGGCATCCCTCCCTCCTGATTCGCTCCAACACCTGAGGCAGGAGTGAGACAGGGGGGAAAAGCATATAGGGGGGGCGGCGGGGCCAAACATGGGCCAGCGCGTCCCGGCTTTTCGAGAAGAATCTCGGGCAGTGAGCGTTTTCTTGGGACGCGAACAGGTCCACCTGCGCTTTGCCAAACGTTTCCCACAGCAGCTGGATCGTCTGCGGGTGCAGAGACCATTCTCCTGCTGGGACGTTGTTTCTGGACAGCCTGTCTGGCCCCACTTTTAGGTGACCAGGCACATGCGCCGCTCTCAGCGAGAGCAGGCTGTGCTGAGCCCAGACCAGGAGGCGTTCCATCAGCCTGTAAAGGTTTCGGGACCTGACGCCGCCCTGGCGATTTATGTACGCCACCACTGACATGTTGTCCGACCGGACCAATACGTGGTGGCCTATTATCTGGGGACAGAAGCGCCTTAGCGCTTTGTCGACTGCTATTAATTCCAAGCAGTTTATGTGAAGGAGCTTCTCCCGTACTGACCCTAGGCCAGCTAGCGGTCTGCCCTCGAGCAGCGCTCCCCGCCCCGATGTGGAGGCGTCCGTAGACACCACCTTCACACCCGAGGCGATCCCCAGACTCACACCTGACTGATACCAGTCGGTCACTTTCCACGGTTTCAGAGCTGAAAACGCACTGAAGGTCGACCCTGAGGCGAAATAGACCCGCGGTCCACGCCCTGGGGGAACTCGTGCTTTTAGCCATAGCTGCAGTGGGCGCATGCGGAGCAGGCCCAACTGGAGTACGGAGGCTGCTGAGGCCATCAGACCCAGCATTTTCTGAAACCTTCTGAGCGGGACTATAGAGCCGTGGCGGAAGGATCTCGCGACGTGCTGAATATTCAATCCGCGCTCCGGTGACAGGCGTGCTGTCATGGATAGCGAGTCTAACACTGTTCCCAGAAAGGAAATTCTCCGACTGGGGAGCAGTGAGCTTTTCGCCCAATTGACTGTAAGGCCCAGCTCCTCAAGGTGCTCGAGTAATGCGGCCCTATGTTCTATGAGCTCCGTTCGTGAACGAGCTAGAATCAGCCAATCGTCCAAGTAGTTCAAAACTCGCATGCCCCGAAGTCTCAGGGGGGCGAGGGCCGCGTCCATGCACTACGTGAACGTACGGGGTGCTATGGACAGGCCGAACGGCAGGACTGTGTATTGATATGCCTGGCCCTCGAAGGCGAATCTCAAGAATCGCCTGTGATGGGACGCTATTTGTATTCGAAAATAGGCGTCTTTCAGATCTATTGACATGAACCAGTCTCCTTGGCGCACTTGCGCGAGGATTTTCCTGGTCGTAAGCATTCTGAACTGGCGCTTCCCGAGCGTTCTGTTCAGCAGTCGCAGATCTAGAATGGGTCTGAGCCCACCATCTTTTTTCGGTACCAGAAAATATCTGCTGTATAAGCCCCCTTCGCCCTGAGATAGAGGTTCTATAGCCCCTTTTCTCAGTAGTTTCGCTATCTCGGCTCGAAGTAGATGAAACACTTCGCTATACACCGTAGTTTCGACTCGCGCCGTATAACGGCGGGGGCGTCGAGCGAACTGTAGCGAACAGCCTCTCGTTATAGTGTTCAACACCCATTCTGATACCCCGGGAAGCCTTGACCACGCATCTGCGTGAATAGCTAGGGGTAGAATGAAATCTGGGCTCTGGCCGCGGCAGGACGGCGGCTTGAGAGCCCCTGTGTACTGGGAACACAGCACCGTGTTTACAGCGTTCGAGGCGGGGGGCGCGCTGATCACAGCGGGCAGCCTGGCCGCGCTCAGCTTCTCTATGGCGGGACGCGCAGAGAAAGCGAGCGGGGCGAATCCTAAGGGATTCGGCGCGTGTGAGGGAATGTGGGCACATTTACTAAATGCGGCACATTTACTACACTGAGAATACTGTCAGCTCGCGCGACTAAATCACTGCTGTGTTTACAGCGTGCGAGGCGCGCGCTGATCACAGCCGGCAGCCTGGCCGCGCTCAGCTTCTCTGTGACGGGTTGTGCAGAGAAGACGAGCGGGGGCGAATCCCGTGAGATTCGGAGTGTCTGTGAGAAATGCGGGCGCGAGACAGCGGGCACATTTTCTGCACGGAGAACACTCGGCTCGCGCCGACTGAATCAACGCTGTGTTCACAGCGTGCGAGGTGCGCGCTAATCACAGCGGGCAGCCTGGCCGCGCTCAGCTTCTCTGTGACGGGTTGTGCATAGAAAGCGAGCGGGGGTGAATCCCGTGGGATTCGGCGTGTCAGTGAGGAAATGCGGAACAGCGGGCACATTTACTGCACTGAGAACACTGTCGGCTCGCGCCGACTAAATGTGTGTTAGTTTCGTTTTTACAGAAACCAAGGGACACGCATCGTATAGTGTAAGCGGGCATTGTATGGGCACGTTCACTATATTTTCTGCACAACCAACATGAGTTGGTTTTATTTGTGCTAGCCCTGCACCGTGGCGGGCTGTGTCTGGGTGTGGGAATGGGCACTGGGACGTGGGCATTCTTACAACACTCGTAACACCATCGGCCGTGGCCGGAACACCAGAAAATGCACTCTTTATTGGATTTATCTGGGTAGCCATAGAAACGGCTTTTGTGCGCAGGCAAGCGGGCTGAGACACCGGCTGCTTCACTGCGAAATACACTGGGACAGTCACAACGCATGGAACTGAACGAGCGAGAAGTTTTGGTGGAAATCCGGCCGCAGCGGGATCTGAACACCGTCACTTTCCTAGAGAGACTAGGAAGGCCTTGAGACCTCGGGCTTTACCTCAATCCTCGGCCGGGGCCCGCGCTGAGGGGGGCGGCGTCCAGCAGAGCGAGAGCGCGGTGTTTGATCTCGGGCCTGGCGGCGCTGCTAGTTAGCCGAAACGACGGCCTTTGTGCGCAGGCAAGCGGGCTGTGGAACCAGCTTGCTCACTGCGAAATACACTGGAACAGTCACATTGCTTGGAACTGAACGAGCGAGAAGTTTTGGTGGAAATCCGGCCGCAGCGGGAACTGAACACCGTCGCTTTCCTAGAGAGACTAGGAAGGCCTTGAGACCTCGGGCTTTATCTCAATCCTCGGCCGGGGCCCGCGCTGAGGGGGGGCGGCGTCCAGCAGAGCGAGAACGTCGAGGAACAAGGAGCGCTCAGCTTCCGTCATCTCGGATAGCGTTAGCCACAAATGTATCTCACCATTCAGGGGGGAAAGGCGCGGGTCTCGACTGTGACGGAGCTTCGTCTTTCCCGAGAAAGCGTCCGTCCAGCCTATTGCGCGTTAGTTGCGCGAGCGCCTTTCAGTCGAGGCCGATGTAATCCACGGCTTGAGAGAGCGGACGCATCGGCTCAGTTTCAATGCCGTCTCCGGTAAGTTCGTCGAGCTCAAGTGCGGACGCGGCGGCAGACGGCGGCCGCTGTCCGTCTGGGAGCGACTCGAGCGAAGCCGGCGAAGCTGGCGGGCGAACCGGCGAGCTTTGGCGGGCTGGAAATAGCTCGGGCGCGCGCTGGGCGCGGCGCTTCTTGCGGCGCGGCATCACGGCGGGCTGGGATGCGGGCTCGGAGAACGAAGCTAGGCGAGTCCGCAGAGTCACCATAGGCAAGCGTTCACAATGATGGCATCCGCCGTCAGCGAGCGCGGTGGCCGCGTGATCCTCACCCAGGCAGGACACGCAGATGACGTGGCGGTCCTCGTCGCTGAGTGGGGCTCGGCAAGAACCACAGGAAGGCATCTTTAAAAAGACGCAGCTCTTTTAGAACAGTAGAAATGGGTGTTGCGTCACGTAAGCAAACACACACACTTAGCAGAGTAAAGGATATAGTACGCCGGAAGAGCGCAGCAGGTACGGCGGTTGAAGGCGGCTGGGCCAGCGACTTCAGAAGATGGCACGTCCCGCTGATAAGGCTACAAGTCAACGGCGCGGCTTCTCACTCTGGATCCAGCGATGCGTGAGCTTCGCGTGAAGAGTAGAAAAATCAGAGGAAATACAGCTATCGAGGGTATTATAGGGCGAGACCACGCCTATACTGGCGGGACATGACGAAATGAGCGCGAAGCGTCCTCATTCGTCATTACGTCACGCAGTGCCTCACTCGATAGGCTGCAGCTTTTCCAGCGAGGCAGCCAATGGGCGCGCGAGCTGTCTCGCCCTTGTCTGCTTGCTGCTGCAAAAGCGTTTTGCATGTTTAAAAAATTAAGGATAATTTTTGGCTTCAATATCTCGAGGAAAGAGTATTTCCCCGTAGCGTAAGATATTACGCAGTACGAGAGATACTCTCGTAAGAGAACAAGGGAGAACCAATATGTTATACCAAGTTTAGTGTATTATTCTTCCCAATATACCATAATTTGTCATTAAAAAGCAGATATTGTGCATAGATCCCCTCAGGACATCACTTTTGACCACTACTGTCTATATAAAATCTCCATCTATAGGTCTCAACTAGTCAATGCATTAGCTAAAATTAAGTAACAATGAGATTTGTCAAAGCATTTATTAATATTTCTTAACATTAGTCAGACGATATATCCAGGTGTGTCATGTTTCTCTATTCACAGCATGGCTTTTGTTCTCTTTGCGCTAATGAACTCTCAGCTCTCATATGATCTTCTCATAGAGACACACACGGGATCATTCCTGTGATCTAAAAAGCCATTGTTCTTTGAGAAAGTGTGTCTATAAAAGTGTATATCAGAATATATAGCAACTGAGACTCATGAGGAACTGAGAGTGAGCTTATGAAGTGACACAAGCCAGGAAACCCACCGATAACACTTGCTGATGAACGTGCAGCTGTTTTCATTTCTGCTGGTGTTAGATGACGTCAGTGACGATAGAGCACACTTTGTAGAGCACACTTTGTAGAGCACACTTCATAGAGCACACTTTATATAGCACACTTCACATTATGTAGAGCACACTTAGTAGAGCACACTTAGCAGAGCACACTTCATAGAGCACACTTAACACTATGTAGAGCACAATTTATAGAGCACACTATGTAGAGCACACTTCATAGATCACACTTTGTAGATCACACTTTATATAGCACACTTCACATTATTGTAGAGCGCACTTTATATATCACTCTTTGTAGAGCACACTATGTAGAGCACACGTCATAGAGCACACTTTGTAAATCACACATTTTATAAAGTGTGAAGTTTGCTCTATTAAGTGTGCTCTACATAGTGTGAAGTGTGCTCAATAAAGTGTGCCCTACATAGTGTTCTCTATGAAGTGTGCTCTATGAAGTGTGCTCTATAAAGTGTGCTCTACAAAGTGTGCTCTATAAAGTGTGCTCTACATAGTGTGCTCTACAAAGAGTGATCTATAAAGTGTGCGTGATTTTTTTCCCCAAACCACTTCAGCGGAAATCCCGCCCTGCAGCTGATTCTAAAGTTTTCATTGGTCATGTCAATCACTGTACAGATTGCCTACACCCAACCCTGATCCCTAAACCTACCCGTCACTGTAACCTAAACCAATGAAATCGGCTGCAGGGCGGGATTTCCGCTGAAGTGGTTTGGGAAAAAAAATCACGCATTTCATATACATCTTCTGTATTTATATATTTATGTTGGCTTGGATCAAGTCCATGTTCAATAGAAATTATTTGATGATGCAGCAATAAACTAGCTAGTGCAGCTTAATGCATCTTTGAACTTTGCTAATTTAAAGCATGAACAAAACAATCATTTATTTTAATGGCAAAAAGTTCTAATAAGAGACAAGACAAATATCGCAAATATCTCAGAATCGGCCAACACTTGTTAGTTAAAATTGGTATTGTATTGTAAAAAAATAAAAAAATAAACTTATTAGAGCATCCCTAGTTAAAACCCTTTCATCCCAAATTTAAATTATATATACCAAAGGTAGAATAATGAAAAATATTTTTTCCAAATAATAAAAAGCAACTGTTGTGTTCTTGAAAAACAAAATATTGTAAATTGTTATCATTGCTGAACGATTTTAAACTATAGATCACAAAAGTAACATATTTCAAAGTATAGGTGGACAATAAAATCAATCGATACGAGTCTTCAACAAAAGCCATTACCAGAGTCATAGATTCCCTGAGAAGATTCTGAGAACAGCAAGAGCGCAGGGTAACACAGAGGTAAACACAATTTAATAATCAAATGAACAGATATCTGATATATTTCCCTGTAATCTCAGAAAGGGTCATCGCCTGCAGAAACACTGATCTCCTGATGTAATGAAGCTTCACAGGTTTCATACGCGCTGATTGCTCGCCCTCCACTCGTCTAAGCTCAAGCGTTGGTCTTGTTCTATTACAGAAGTCATCCGTCAGTACAGTAAAACTGTCTGTGAACAGCCATCAATCAAACTCCATCAGCTGGAGGAGATCCTGTCACAGCGCTGGGTTCATTCGGCTGATCCAACCCATTCCTGAGTGTGACACTTCACTGGTGTCCAGGATTTATTGTTCCTTCAAGACTTTTATTCCCATAAACCTGAGCTCTACTGCTGATTGGTTGTTTATTGAGGGTCTGGGTGAAAAAAAAAAAAAATCCTGGGTTGTTTTAACCCAATTTTGGGTCAAATTATGGACAAACCCAGCCATTGGGTTACATTTTTTTTAATTAAATTTTTAAACCAATGTTTGAGTTTGTCCATATTTGACCCAAAATTGATTAAAACAACCCAGCATTTTTTTAGAGTGAAAATACTGATAAAGACAAAGATCAAGAAATACAAATATTAAACACTCTAAAAAATGCTGGGTTGTTTTAATACATTTTGGGTCAAATATGGACAAACTCAAACATTGGGTTAAAATTTTTATTTAAAAATCTAAAAATCTTTAAACCTGAGCGCTACTGCTGATCGTTTGTTTCTTGAGGGTCTGGGTGAAAAAACAACAAAACAAAATAAAAAATGCTGGGTTGTTTTAACCCAATTTTGGGTCAAATATGGACAAACCCAGCCATTGGGTTACATTTTTAAATTACATTTTTAACCCAATTTTTGAGTTTGTCCATATTTGACCCAAAATTTATTAAAACAACCCAGCATTTTTTTAGAGTGAATGCAAAATATCTATTTTTTAATTAAATGCTTTTCTCTTGAATTTTCAGAGAATCCTGAAAAAAAAAAAATAATGGTTTGCACAAAAATATGAAGTAGCAAAACTGTTTTCAACACTGATAATAATCATAAATGTTTCTTGAGCATCAGATCATCATATTATAGTGATTTCTGAAGGATCATGTGACACTGAAGACTGGAGTAATGATGATAAATTCAGCTTTGATCACAGGAATAAATTGCACTTTAACATATATTCACATAGAAAACAGCTGATTTAAATTGAAATAATATTTCACAGTATTACTGGGTTTGTTTAGTATTTTAATCAAATAAATGCAGCCTCGGTGAGCAGAAGAGACTTCTTTTAAAAACATTAAAAATATTACCGACCCCAAACCTTTGAACTGCAGTGTATAAACTGGCTTTAAGCCTAAACCAAATGCATTTCAATGCACAAATAGTATTTGACATATGAAAAATAAATAAACTCACCTTAACTTTCGGTTGGTTGGTTCATTTATTTATGTTCCCAGTGTAAATGTGTATGCAGCTTTAATCATGAATCTTTTATGTGTTGCTCTCACAGATCTGAGGACTTCTGGCATCTTTGGTGAGCAACTGAAGTTCATGAAGACATTTTGATGGCATCCCTCAGTGCTTTCATCTAAACAATTTACCATACAAATGTCCAACACAGCCTTAATCGCAGTCACGTGAGGAGCAGGTCTGATGGTTTACTGCGCTGTTACGGGGATGAGATGAGACCAGTGCAGATCATTTTCCTCTCATTAGGGGATATATATGCGATGGAACCGCCATTGCTGAGTGTTACAAATTCATTCTCAAGCCCTTATTGCACAACAGAATTGCCATATAAATTCATGACGGATGCTGTCTGTGTGGTTGGAGACGCTGTGATGTAAAAAAAAAAAAAAAAGAAAAAAAAGCCCGGCCTTCATATTGTGGATTTTAGGATTGATGGTTTGCTATTCGTTCATGTCACAGAAATGAAATGTTTGAAAGAAATGCTTTTTTTGAGCATGAAAGGGTTAAACAGGCAATTGTTACCATATAGTCTACCTGATTAAACCCATAAAAATATGTTTTGTTGTTATAAATTAATGCATCTTGGTTAATTCAGCAACATTAAATAATATGTTTGTGGGTTAAACAGGGAAGAACATTTTAAAAAAGAAGAAGAACATTTTCTACATCTTCTTGAAAATAAAATGATTTTATAGCATCACATTGATTATGCGTTGACATTTTATTACAGTTTTACAGATCAGAAATACCGTAATCTTATGTTCTTAACCCTTAAAGAGTTTCTGTATCTTGGGGGATACAGTCATTTAACAGGCTGTAAGGGGGAGGGGCTATGGGGGGAGGGGCATTATTTGGTTGCAGTTGATGAGAAACACTGATGGGGTGATGGGTCATGTAATCAGGTCATGTGACTTTATGCTAACATTCCGAAAATTTGTATCAAAATCCAAAATGGCAACATACGTGGACAAAGACACTGGCCATGTGATAAGCGTTTTTAAATGTTTCACGGTTATGATATTTTGGAGTGATTTTGTTTTAGAAAATAGTTTTTTAAGGATAGTTTTACATGTTCTTGTTGATATTTTCAAAATAATCTTCTCACAACTTTGATTATCAGGCATTGAATGTCTGTATCCTGGGGGATAATCCTGTATCCTGCCCATATAAGGGTATTTAACAGGGCTGATCACTCACAGATATTCTTAGGTTTTGAGGCCTGTTCTCTACAGATATTGAATAGGATAAAGGTTTTGGATCTGTCAGGATGGCCAGACATCCATCATGTGTCAGAAGTGCAAAGTGAGGCTTTGCCTGGTCACTGGACAAAATGCTCGCAACTGTTTTCTCAGCTTCCATTGCCCATAGAATATATCTGGTGTGGGGCACCACAGGGAAGATGGTAAAATTTAAAAAATAAAACAGGAAAAAGGTGTTTTAAAAATTTGGCACATGAACTGTTTAAAAAATGATGAAATGTTAAATGTATATCCTACATAGGCAATGCATCTTGGGAGAAAACGTTCATTTTTTTCCAAATTTTCTAATGTTGTATGGATAACATGAAAAAATTTAGCTAATTAATTGTTCATTAAATGTTTTAAAAGTTGTCATATGAACTATAAAAAAAAAAGGAATAGGCCTTTATGACAGTCTGCGTGTCGTCACATCCTGCTCCGATTAGTAGCGTAAATTAAACTAATTTAGTTTCACTTTACAATAAACATCAGTATTTAAAACAGTTTATTTAGACTTACATGATACCTTACTATGTATGTCATCTTTCATTCTAATGAGTAACATTATCAGATAGACGCGATTGTCAGCGCTGCCGATGATTAAGGTTAACAAGCAGCGCGCAGCTCAAGTTACTGCCAGAGGAATAATCAAACGGATTTATGTCTAAATTTAATGTTATTTTCTTTTCCTATTTTCCTATATTTCTTTTATTTTTGCATTATATTATCACCTATGATTCTCCACAGTATCACTGCACTCAAACACGGATGATACGTTACGATGATCAAACCAGTTATTTTTGAATAATTGTCTATGGGCTGGAAACTCCTTTACGCTACTAATCGGAGCAGGATGTGACGACACGCAGACTGTGATAAAGGCCTATACATTGCAAAATGTTACCCTAAATGGTTTATGTATCTCGGGAGATACAGAGTGTAACTTATAAAATAAAGGTCATATTTTGAAAAAAATGCACGAACTGTGTCATTTTAGTCTAGAATAGATACATACAAAAATAGCAATGAATCATTTTTCCATAAAATTTATTTATGCTTGCCCCTTTAAGGGTTAATATACAGTCGAGTGTGTATGTGAACATTTTTCAGTATACTGAAATTCACAGTAATTAACTGGCAGCAAGTGACAAGTAACTTACTATAAAATAAAAACACAGTAATTAACAGAGAGCAAGTTACAAGTAACTTACAGGAAAATGAAAACAGTAATTAACAGAGACCAAGTTACAAGTAACTTACTGTAAAATCAAACAGTAATTAACTGGCAGCAAGTGACAAGTAACTTACTGTAAAATAAAAACACAGTAATTAACACACAGCAAGTTACAAGTAAAATTACTGTAAAATAAAAACACAGTAATTAACAGACAGCAAGTTACAAGTAACTTACTGTAAAATAAAACAGTAATTAACTGGCAGCAAGTGACAAGTGTAACGGTTATCAGCTGGAGTGCCCTTGAGAGCCACCTGAGGGCACTCCACTTCAGACTATCTTTTGTTCACTCACTACTACATTTCCCATAATTCACCGCCCGGACTCATCATCCCTGATTATCACATTCACCTGTGTCTCATTATATTGTTTAGTTCACTCCATATAAGCCTGGTTCACCTCATCATTCCCTGTGAAGTCTTGTATGTTATTCCACTGCATTTCTGAGCGTTTCCTTTGTTGTGTTTGTTCCTGGTTCTTGATCTCTGCCCGTGTCCTGGTTTTCCCATTCCTGCCTCACCCTCTGGATTTGTCTGTTTGTTTGGATTGCCTGCCTGTGTATGACCTTTGCCTGGATTCTGATTACGATTTGGATTATCTTGAATAAACTGCATTTGGATCCTCAACCTTCGTGTCTTGGAGCAGTTCGTGACAGAAGACTTCACCACCACCAAGATCCAGCAGTGAGACCAAAATGAACCCAGCAGCCCAAATTATGCGTCTCCGTCAAGGAGATCGACCGATTGAGTATTATGTGATGGACTTTTTGGAGCTTGCTCATCTGACTTGCATGGAGGAGGTATGCTTAATGATATTTTTTCGTGGAGGATTGTCTGAGCCACTCAGCTACATTATGCCATTACATGACCCTAGCTGGACTCTTGAGTTTTATATTGACTTGGCCCTGCAACTGAGCGGCTCAGCTTTCACTGTAGGTTTGGTGGACATGCCTGAGCTTCACCACGCCATGCCTGAGCTTCACCACGCCATGCCTGAGCTTCACCACGCCATGCCTGAGCTTCACCACGCCATGCCTGAGCTTCACCACGACATGCCTGAGCCAGAGACCGTCCAGCCAGAGCTTCACCACGACATGCCTGAGCCAGAGACCGTCCAGCCAGAGCTTCACCACGACATGCCTGAGCTTCACCACGCCATGCCTGAGCCTCACCACGCCATGCCTGAGCCTCACCACGCCATGCCTGAGCTTCACCACGACATGCCTGAGCTTCACCACGACATGCCTGAGCTTCACCACGACATGCCTGAGCCTCACCACGACATGCCTGAGCCTCACCACGACATGCCTGAGCCTCACCACGACATGCCTGAGCCTCACCACGACATGCCTGAGCTTCACCACGCCATGCCTGAGCTTCACCACGCCATGCCTGAGCTTCACCACGACATGCCTGAGCTTCACCACGACATGCCTGAGCCTCACCACGACATGCCTGAGCCTCACCACGACATGCCTGAGCCTCACCACGACATGCCTGAGCCAGAGACCGTCCAGCCAGAGCTTCACGTCACGTCCGCACAGCCAGAGACTGTCCACGTCACGTCCGCACAGCCAGAGACTGTCCACGTCACGTCCGCACAGCCAGAGACTGTCCACGTCACGTCCGCACAGCCAGAGACTGTCCACGACACGTCCGCACAGCCAGAGACTGTCCTCGTCACGTCCGCACAGCCAGAGACGCTTCATGTCACTTCTGCTGAGCCTGTGTCTAAGGACAAGATGGCCGCCTCCGAGCCTGTGTCTAAGGACAAGATGGCCGCCACCGAGCCTGTGTCTAAGGACAAGATGGCCGCCTCCGAGCCTGTGTCTAAGGACAAGATGGCCGCCTCCGAGCCTGTGTCTAAGGACAAGATGGCCGCCTCCGAGCCTGTGTCTAAGGACAAGATGGCCGCCTCCAGGCCTGTGTCCAAGGACAAGATGGCCGCCTCCGAGCCTGTGTCCAAGGACAAGATGGCCGCCTCCGAGCCTGTGTCTATGGACAAGATGGCCGTCGTCACGGAGTCTGTTCCTGTTCCTGAGCCGGGGTCTGCTGTTCCTGAGCCACGGCCGCCCGAAGGGTCTTCACCACCACGGCCTGCGGCACGTCCTGCTGCACCGTGGCCGCCCGAAGGGTCTTCACCGCCGTGGCCGCCCGAAGGGTCTTCACCGCCGTGGCCGCCCGAGGGGTCGTCTCCGCCCTGGCCGCCCGAGGGGTCGTCTCCGCCCCGGCCGCCCGAGGGGTCGTCTCCGCCCTGGCCGCCCGAGGGGTCGTCTCCGCCCTGGCCGCCCGAGGGATCGTCTCCGCCCTGGCCGCCTGCACTGCCTGCTCCGCCCTCTTCCGCTCCATGGGCCTGGCCCTCCATCCCGCCCCTGGTCCGCCTCCGCTCCACCTCCCTCCTAGACAATTTTAAAGCGTCTGGAAGCCGCTCCTTTGAGGGGGGGCTATGTAACGGTTATCAGCTGGAGTGCCCTTGAGAGCCACCTGAGGGCACTCCACTTCAGACTATCTTTTGTTCACTCACTACTACATTTCCCATAATTCACCGCCCGGACTCATCATCCCTGATTATCACATTCACCTGTGTCTCATTATATTGTTTAGTTCACTCCATATAAGCCTGGTTCACCTCATCATTCCCTGTGAAGTCTTGTATGTTATTCCACTGCATTTCTGAGCGTTTCCTTTGTTGTGTTTGTTCCTGGTTCTTGATCTCTGCCCGTGTCCTGGTTTTCCCGTTCCTGCCTCACCCTCTGGATTTGTCTGTTTGTTTGGATTGCCTGCCTGTGTATGACCTTTGCCTGGATTCTGATTACGATTTGGATTATCTTGAATAAACTGCATTTGGATCCTCAACCTTCGTGTCTTGGAGCAGTTCGTGACACAAGTAACTTACTGTAAAATAAAAACAGTAATTAACTGGCAGCAAGTTACAAGTAACTTACTGTAAAATAAAAACAGTAATTAACTGGCAACAAGTGACAAGTAACTTACTGTAAATATAAAAACACAGTAATTAACAGACAGCAAGTTACAAGTAACTTACAGTAAAATAAAAACAGTAATTAACCGGCAGCAAGTGACAAGTAACTTACTGTAAAATAAAAACAGCAATTAACTGGCAGCAAGTGACAAGTAACTTACTGTAAAATAAAAAACAGTAATTAACTGGCAGCAAGTGACAAGTAACTTACTGTAAAATAAAAACAGTAATTAACCGGCAGCAAGTGACAAGTAACTTACTGTAAAATAAAAACAGCAATTAACTGGCAGCAAGTGACAAGTAACTTACTGTAAAATAAAAACACAGTAATTAACAGACAGCAAGTTACAAGTAACTCACTGTAAAATAAAAACACAGTAATTAACAGACAGCAAGTTACAAGTAACTTACTGTAAAATAAAAACAGCAATTAACTGGCAGCAAGTGACAAGTAACTTAATGTAAAATTAAAACAGCAATTAACTGGCAGCAAGTGACAAGTAACTTACTGTAAAATAAAAACAGTAATTAACTGGCAGCAAGTGACAAGTAACTTACTGTAAAATAAAAACAGCAATTAACTGGCAGCAAGTGACAAGTAACTTACTGTAAAATAAAAACACAGTAATTAACAGACAGCAAGTTACAAGTAACTTACTGTAAAATAAAAACAGTAATTAACTGGCAGCAAGTGACAAGTAACTTACTGTAAAATAAAAACAGTAATTAACTGGCAGCAAGTGACAAGTAACTTACTGTAAAATAAAAACAGTAATTAACAGACAGCAAGTGACAAGTAACTTACTGTAAAATAAAAACAGTAATAAACAGGCAGCAAGTGATAAGTAACTTACTGTAAAATAAAACAGTAATTAACAGGCAGCAAGTGACGAGTAACTTACTGTAAAATAAAACAGTAATTAACAGGCAGCAAGTGACAAATTACTGTATTTTTTACAGTGTAGCTCAAACATTTGAGATCTTTAGATGTGGAACAGTGGAAGATACAGGAGTTTCTGGACCCCTGTGAGATTGATCATTACTGACTCTGAGATAAAAATGGCAAGACAGATCGTGCCAATCATGACGTATTGAAAATGATCTGCAAGCCACACCTGCAGGGAATTAGTGGGTTGCCAGTGTTTTTAACACGTGGATCACACATACATGCTGCTCTGAGCCATATTTCACGTCAAACTGTTGGGTTATAAATGCTTGACATCCGTATGCATCGTCTTTAAAATATATATGAACAGACAATCAGTGTCTGAGAATTTACCACCAATAGAGATCAAAAAGATGAGATAAGAGGTGAAAATGAGCTGTGAAAACAACCATAACAAGAACTATAAATCATCTTTGTAAGTGCGGTTTCATTCATAACATAATTCGAGATGATTATGCAGCATTTACTAGAAAAAAAGACAACAGTATTTGCATCAAAGAGAAATTTTCTTCCCTATTGTGCCATATATCCGACTGAAACACTTCTGGAACAAGAACAAATGTGGGCGGGGCTTGATTTTGTCCGTGAGGAATTGATTGGATGGTTGTGATTTGTTATTGGCTGATCTCATGTGATTGACAGGTTGCCCCGCCCACATCATCAGAGAAGAGAAGAGAAGATACGCTGCAAATAACCTGCAAAGATACGCTGACACTAAAATAACCCAGGCCTGAGTGTTGATCTTGTGCTCTTGGTCTCGAGACCTCATGTAAGCGTGTTCTGGATTTCAGTTCATGGTCTTCATCAAGATTTCAGTCTATTTCCGCTGTTCTTAAGGCGATAATCACCTCGACTGCAGATCGGCACCGTACCTTCACCAATCCCCAAATCTCATTTAATTTCAAGCACTGAACGCTGCAATGGATTCATCAGTTTCAGATCCTTCAAATGGTTTTTGGAGGTAAAATTGTTCCAGGTCTAATATTATTATTATATTGCTCTTGCTCTGGGAGGCATATAAATGACTACAGTTGTGTGTATACATGTTATACTAAAATCAGCTGTCTATGAGTAAGCTGAACACACACTATGATTTCAAAATTGTTTTGCCTCATTTTGTAGATTTTCTAAAGATGAAATCACATTGCAACCCTGTCTCTATCAGTAAATTAACTTAAACTAAAGCCATAAAAAAAAACATTTCAGTTATTTGAAATAAGACAAACGTCCATAAAAAAACACGGATAGCGCTTATATTTAACCCAGAACAATCCAGTGTTCAGCACCATGGATAGCGCTTATATTTCACTAACAGTGCTTATATTTAACCCAGAACAATCCAGTGTTCAGCACCATGGATAGCGCTTATATTTAACCCAGAACAATCCACTGTTCAGCACCATGGATAGCGCTTATATTTCACTAACAGCGCTTATATTTGACCCAGGACAATCCAGTGTTCAGCACCACTAACAGCGCTTAAATTTAACCCAGGACAATCCAGTGTTCAGCACCACTAACAGCGCTTATACTTAACCCAGGACAATCCAGTGTTCAGCACCATGAAGAGTGCTTAAATTTAACCCGGAACAATCCAGTGTTCAGCACCACGGATAACGCTGATATTTAACCCAGAAAAATCCAGTGTTCAGCACCACGGATAACACTTATATTTAACCCAGAACAATCCAGTGTTCAGCACCATGGATAACGCTTATATTTAACCCAGAACAATGCAGTGTTCAGCACCACGGATAACGCTTATATTTAACCCAGAACAATCCAGTGTTCAGCACCACGGATAACACTTATATTTAACCCAGAACAGTCCAGTGTTCAGCGCCACGGATAACACTTATATTTAACCCAGGACAATCCAGTGTTCAGCATATCAGATAACGCTTATATTTAACCCAGGACAATCCAGTGTTCAGCACATCGGATAACGCTTATATTTAACCCAGAACAATCCAGTGTTCAGCACCACGGATAACGCTTATATTTAACCCAGAAAAATCCAGTGTTCAGCACCATAGATAACGCTTATATTTATCCCAGAACAATCCAGTGTTCAGCACATCGGATAACGCTTATATTTAACCCAGGACAATCCAGTGTTCAGCACATCGGATAACGCTTATATTTAACCTAGGACAATCCAGTGTTCAGCACCACAGATAACGCTTATATTTAACCCAGGACAATCCAGTGTTCAGCGCCACGGATAACACTTATATTTAACCCAGAACAATCCAGTGTTCAGCACCACGGATAACGCTTATATTTAACCCAGAAAAATCCAGTGTTCAGCACCACGGATAACGCTTATATTTAACCCAGAAAAATCCAGTGTTCAGCACCACGGATAACGCTTATATTTAACCCAGAACAATCCAGTGTTCAGCACCATGGATAACACTTATATTTAACCCAGAACAATCCAGTGTTCAGCGCCATGGATAACACTTATATTTAACCCAGGACAATCCAGTGTTCAGCACATCAGATAACGCTTATATTTAACCCAGGACAATCCAGTGTTCAGCACATCGGATAACGCTTATATTTAACCCAGGACAATCCAGTGTTCAGCACATCGGATAACGCTTATATTTAACCCAGGACAATCCAGTGTTCAGCACCACTAACAGCACTTATATTTAACCCAGAACAATCCAGTGTTCAGCACCACTAACAGCACTTATATTTAACCCAGAACAATCCAGTGTTCAGCACCACTAACAGCGCTTATATTTAACCCAGAACAATCCAGTGTTCAGCGCCACGGATAACACTTATATTTAACCCAGAACAATCCAGTGTTCAGCAATTGTCACTAGTTGAAATGTGAACTCATGATATCTGTAAATGTATTTTAACACGTTAGGTTTGTTCTTTCTGATATTTACAAATGTATTTCTGATATCATTAATCAGGAGAGTAATTTCAGATATTTTAAAAAAAACTTTCTTACTAGTAACAATGACATTCATGCTATCAGAAAGTAACAGTGTCACTAGTAACAATCGAATTATTGATATCAAAAATGAACATATTTCATGATAGCAATTCAGTTGTTCATTTCAAGAAAATATATTTGCACTAGCAAAATTATGATTTGTTACTAAGATTGTGAAATTTAAATGGCAGCCTATGGTAACTGTTGACAATAGTGAAAATGAAATATAATTACAGATATCAAGAATTATAGTTTTTACTAGTTGAAATTCAATTCTTGATATCAATAATTAGTATTTCAGCGAGAGATGACGTCACTGTTGATATCAATGAACATTTTTACTAGTGGAAATATAACTCCTGATTTAAAAAAAAATGCCATTGTTACTAAAAAAATCGAATCCCTTATATCAAGAATTAGCAAGTGAAACTAAGTGAAAACTGAACTGTTGATATCAATAATTAATTTCCTGGATTCCCAGTTTTCAGTCATTTTTTTTTTTTTTCAATAGCGTTAAATGTGCATACACGAACACATAGTATAATTTGATTAAAAGTCAAAACGGCTTGCCATAAATGTTCATGCATGTACATTTAACGCTATAGAAAAGAATATCAATCAAAAAACAATAACAATAATTTTACTAATCAAATAATGGGAAAAAAATGAATGAAGTCTCTCTCTCTCTCTCTCTCTCTCTCTCTCTCTCTCTCTCTCTCTCTCTCTCTCTCTCTCTCTCTCTCTCTCTCTCTCTCTCTCTCTCTCTCTCTCTGCTTCAGTCCCTCCCCTTTCAGTCTGCCATCTCCCTCCTATACAATCCAGTAAAGTGATGCTCGCCTCCTCCTCGTTTCTCTGCGCGTTTCTCAGCAGTCAGTCGGACTCTCCATCTCTCCTCCATCGGATATTTGCTCCTGTTTCTCAGACGCTGTTCTGCGACCCGAACCGCCGGATTTCTCCCTCTTGAGCATGAGAGGAACCGCTGACCCGTTCGCACACCATGAGCTTCGGACCCGGAGCCTCAGCCGAACTTTAAAGCAGCGCGGAGCGTCAGATTCCCGATTCCCGGGAGCAGCAGTTTCAGGTGAGTCTTTAATGAAGCATGTGCGACTCAATATCGAGAGGGATTTTAAATGCAGCACTTCAATGAGCTCCGGTGCGCGCGCGCGCGTGTGTGTGTTTCTTTCTGCACGGATTGAAACTGGACTGCAGATGCTTCCATTATACGCGCGCGCGTGATCGGATCTGTTTTCAGTCCACGCATTGCTCATCGTTGCATTACAGAAAGCAACTTAATGTGTGTGAGTGTGGGGTTTGACGCTGTCCTTTTGCTGAGTCAACCCATGCAAAGCATAAATGAAGTATGCAAAATGACACCATATCCGTTTGGAGAGGCTGAGTGAATCACTGGACGCTTGGAGGACGTCAACACTGTTTTCTCCTTTGTATTTTTCCTGCTGCATCTGCAAAGTCAATAAACATGCACACACTGCAGTGGAGAGCACAGCCAGGTCCCCCTTCGGGCCTGTGTCTCGCTGGCAGTGTGATGCAGGAGGATATGAAGTGTGCACGCTCGCATTAATCTCACGAGCATGTGTGGCCGGTGGATATCGTGTGTTTGAGGGCATGGAGAGGCTCCGAGCTGGAGGTGAACTGGTGTGAATGTGTTTCTGACGCGTGACTGTTGGGGGAGCTCTCGCGCTTTTTGCGCTTGATGTCAAATTTGACTTTGAAGCTTTTGGTAATTGAGTGATTATGATGGACACAAAGCGAATGGCGCAGCCGAGAGACCTAAAGAGTTTTTCCGGGATGCATCCCATTACTGGTGCAGTGAATCAAACCTGGTCGATATGCACTTCTAATATTATGCAAAATTATGATGTCCGTCAATTTTAATGATAGGCCCACATGCCTCAAGCTCTTAGCTGCTCTTTGTGGCCTATTTGGACTGTTGCATGGGATGTTTTTTTATTATTCCAAAGTCCTAATTATATGCAATTGATACTTTTTTATAATAAAAGCAAAATTACCAGTTTGCATTTTCTGAGCAATGCCATTATTTGTAATCGTTCACTCTCGCACTGAACTTTTTACTTCAGTGAATATGTATTTGTGACTAGAAAAACCTATAGGTTATTATATAAGGGGTGAAAAAACACACGCTGGGGCATTTTGTCACACTATCCGCGGTAACATACTCATTTCAGTCATGCAATATAAGTACATCATCTGTCTAACTGAGGAGGAGAGAGAGACTCCAAACCTCTATATATTTTTAGATTTTACGAACGAAATTTTGAAACAACATGAGGTTGAGTAAATGATGAGAGATTTGATATTTTTTGGTTAACTATCTTTTTAAGCTCAAATTTATAAGCAGTTTGCATTATCTAAGCACATTTAACACACGTTGCAGCATGTTGCAAGTACATCATCGATCTAATTTAAATATGTCTTATATTTATTTTTTAACAAAGTTTGACATATGACAGTTTGCATTATTTTAGCAAACATTTCCCAATCGTGGGGCATGTTGTCACACTATGGGGTAATGCAAATAATAATAATAATAATAAAAAAAAATATATTTTGTAACATGACAGATGATGATCCCTTTAAACTACATGTTTTATGCACACTTTTGTTTTAGCAAAATAACCAGTTTGCATTGTCTGAACAATGCATCTTTGATTCACCCTCTCTAACCCAGCACGCTAACCCAGCCACGCATGTCTAAATGACATGTTGTCTCACTATGGGGAAACAGATTATTGTCAGTCATGCAATTTTTGCATCTATCTAATTAAAATCATGGGGCATGTTGTTACACTATGGGAAAATGCAAATACTAAAACATATATGCATATATTTTTTTAACATGACAGATGATGGGACCTATAAACAACCTGTTTTATGCACAACAAAAGCAAAATAACTAGTTTCCATTATCTGAGCAATGCATTTTTTATTTGCGCACTCTCGCATTAAATGCACGCTAACCCAGCCACGCATTAATGTCTAATGAGCTACAGGCACAAACAAGCGCACTAGTGACCGTTTCAGAAGCTCAAGGCAAAGACACAAACACAAACACATCTGACGTTCAGCGCCGCACCTGTGCCGGACCGGCCGGTACCTGTTCTGATCGCCCTTCACGGAGGCGGATAAAGAGAGAGAGAAGCTCTCACACTGTCTTAGACTGCGGATGCAGACCATGAGCAGAATATCAACGACGAGAGAGCTTTGGCCGAGGGAATAATGAGCACTGTCTCTTCTGCTGGAGGAGTGAAGGCTGCAGCTGGGGGTCTTGGCGTCGGGTCCTCAGGAAGAATATATGCGCTTCTACTGAACGCCTGCTTGTTTATTGTGCGGGATCATAAAGATGATTAATTACGGTAATAATTACGGTAAAAAAAATGGCTGGGAGAAATTTACTGTAAAAAATATGATAGCAACATGTAGGGTTTTAACTTAAACTTACAGTTAAAAAAGGTATTTCATTATCTGATAATATACTGACTGTTTGAAGTACTAACATCTGTTGTAATACTCTGACAACCACCAATCACAGTGGAGATGAGAGTCACATGATCAATCAAAGCTCATCACAAGCAGTTTAACCACATAAACATTAATTTAAGGACATTAAATGTATCATTAAATACTGAATAGAAAAACCTAAGAAAAACTATGAAGAAACAGATATTTCAACCTAAATACAATATATTTAAAGTGTCACACATGGAATTGTGGGAATATCAATTTACATTTTTTCACTTTAAATTAAACAGACTTGTTCTTTTTCACTTCCAAAAACTGTAAATTTAACGGTATATTACTGTGAAATACATTAAATATACGGTTAGATTCATCGGTTATTTACCATATACAGTACAGAAACTTTTTCTGTTAACCAATTAACAGTTTTTCACTGTAGCATTTTTTCAGTCTTTCACTGTTAAAATCACGCTAAATGTTTTTTTACAGTGTTTTTTGTGTACAGACGACAGCATTGCCAAACCAATCCCCGTTCAGGATCTGTGTGACTAAAACCGCTGTATTCTGCTGCCAGGCCAGTAGGTGGCGATGTCC
Source organism: Chrosomus eos (assembly GCA_036326025.1). Taxonomy (NCBI): domain Eukaryota; kingdom Metazoa; phylum Chordata; class Actinopteri; order Cypriniformes; family Leuciscidae; genus Chrosomus; species Chrosomus eos. The sequence goes on from CM070820.1 coordinate 2,109,263, forward strand.
CTTTGTAAAGAAATGCCGTGTGTCTACATAGCATTTGCATGATGTTCCCGTTTTCAACAATCAGTGTTTTCACAGAGATAATAACTGTAGCGTTTTAAAAACTCCACTTTGAAACCAGTTTTCAAAAGTTTGCGTTTTTAGGCCCCTATTACAATGAACGACCAAAGCGCACACGTTTTTAGTTAAAAACAGTTTAGTTGCCCCTCGGACGACTTCAATTTCCAAATGATTAGGGAGAGCGGGGCAAGTTGTCAAACTTTTTCTCCAGTAATGATGATTTATTTGTGAAAGTCAGAGTAAATACCTTCTCTACAAACACTTGTTATTGCGCAGGGAAAAAAACGAAATAACACATTCACACATGCTATTTCCATCCACGTTTTTATCCACATTAAGTGATATCGAATGAAAAATGCCTTATGGAAACTGTAAAATTCGATTGAATTTCATGAATATCGACTCAAATGAAATACGATGGGATTTTATCTTGATGGATATACGGCTTATGTGATAAACGCTGATGGAAACAAAACTTAAAGCAAAACTTTGTTCGCAAATGTTTGCTTGAATGTTGTGAGAAAATGAATGGAAACACCTTAAAATGTCTCAAATCAATTCGATGTACCAAGTTGATGGCAAAACAGCATGTGACGTCATTACACACAGGTTTTTATCCGCATTAAAGCCGTTGGATGGAAAAACACTTTCACCAGCTTTATTCACATGAGGTTTTTTTTTACCAAACTTCAGATAATTCCATTGACAAGTGGATGGAGACTTGGCTACTGACTCTTATAGTTGTCACACTGTTTGTGGTTAGTTCACCCAAAAATAAAATTGTATTTACGAGAAGATATTTTGAAGAACATTGGTAATTAAACAGTTTTGATGGACATTGTCTTTGTAGACTTTAAAGAAAAAAAAAAGAATTACATATCTCAAAATATCTGCCGTTATTTTTCTTTAATCTGGCCCACATCCAACATGTGTGGAATCATTGTGTGCCAGATGTGGGCCGACACTATACACTGCAAAACATAAACCGTCATTTTTACAGTAAAAAATGGCAGCTGTGGTTGCCAGAACTTTACCGTCAAAAATACGGTAGAGACGTTATTGGTTTTTCAGACTTAACTTAAAATTTACAGTAATAAACCTTATTTAATTATCTGATATAATGTTAATTTACCGACCTGTTGAAGTATTAATATCTGTTTTGTATCTGTAATACACTGACAACCACCAATCACAGCAGTGATGAGAGTCACATGATCAACCAAAGCTCTTCACAAGCAGATCTTCCACAAGAATGTAAAACCCTAATGTACATAACTGATTAGAAAAAATACTAAGAAAACTATGAAGAAACAGTTATTTCAACAAAAATACATCACGCAGTGTCACGCAGGGAATTGTTCTGGGTTACGTTTTTTCACTGTAAATTATATAAGTTATTCTTTTTCACTTTCAAAAACTGTAAATTGAACTGTAAAATGACATTAAATGTAGATCTATCATCACAGTTATTTACCGTTTATAGGAAGGAAGGAAACTTTCTGTTTACCAATGAACATTTTTTCACTGTAGTGGGTGAAATACCCCTTTAGACAGATAGTTTTAAGATAAGTGTAAACAGTAACATTATGGAGATGCCTAAATATTAAATATAAGTTTGCATGATAATAAGATGTGAATATGCACTGTATTTGTCCTGACAAGCAGAGATGTGTCCTGGATGGGATGCTAAAGCCTTTTATTGTCAGAGAAACGTCCTGACTCCTGACTCTCCGTCATTACAGCATCGGCTCTGCTGTTCTGATTAACTCAGACTTTAAGCAGATAATACCAGCACTTCTCTCTCTGGGAGATGATAATTGCAGAACATGGTATAAAGTCGATCTCTGGGTTTCAGCAATCTCAGAACACCTTGTGTTAACAGAAATTAGCTATCTGCTAAAATTAGCCCGCTGATAATAATCCTTCTATGCTAATACACTAGATGAATATCTCAGATCAGCGGATCCCGCTGGCACAAATCATATAGCATTAATATAGACGCCTGAGTCAAACATTTATGGGTCAAATATTACACGAGAGATTCTCCAGTGACGCCACAGAGAGAGTCGTTATCAAGTCGTTTTGGCAGAAGAAAGAAAAGAAAGAAAGAAAGAAAGAAAGAAAGAAAGAAAGAAGAAAGAAAGAAAGAAAGAAAGAAAGAAAGAAAGAAAGAAAGAAGAAAGAAAGAAAGAAAGACAGAAAAGTAAGAAAGAAAGACAGAAAGTAAGAAAGAAAGAAAGACAGAAATTAAGAAAGAAAAAAAGTAAGAAAGAAAGAAAGTAAGAAAGAAAGAAAGAAAGAAAGAAAGAAAGTAAGTAAGAAAGAAAGAAAGACAGAAAGAAAGACAGAGAGTAAGAAAGAAAGTAAGAAAGAAAGAAAGAAAGAAAAAAGAAAGAAAGAAATTATAAAAAATAAAACAAATAAATGAAGTTAGATTTTAATCATATTGAACTATTCATCATTTGTAAATAAATAAATAAATAAATATTGATAATAAGAATAGAAATAAAAATAAAATATAACATTTTAATCATATCAAACTTCTCATTATTTGTAAATAAATAAATAATAATAATAGTAATAATAATACAAATAAAGAGAATGTTAGATTTTAATCATACTGAACTTTTTATTCTTTGTAAATAAACAAAAATGCATATTGAAAATAATAATTTTAATAAAAATATACATAAAAAATATATTGTTAGACTTTATTCATATTTAATATTTTTTATTATAATATATATTATATAAAATTGAAACTATTATCATTATTATTATAAATAAAAAGATATTGTTAGATTTTAATCATATGACTTTTTTATTATTTATAAATAAATAAACAAATAAATATCTTCTTTGAATAGTTTTTGCATTAGTATCTAGTCCTAGGTTAAATATATGTACAACTCTGAGCAGTAATGACATTACCTTTAAACTATGATTAGTGCAGTTACATTTATTAATTTAATATTTACATTTGTTTATATATTTGTCACATCTGTTTCTCTCTGTTCAGTGTGATTTAAGGCGAAAAAGCAAATTTTTAAAGGTGAAATGAATAGGACATGGTTATTATTTTATCTCAGTTAGTTTTGCATGAATATTTTAGTTATGTTTGCTTTTGCAGTTCCCGTCTCTTTTATTGTATTCCAGCCAGAAAAAGATGTTTCCACAAGTGCATTTCTGCTAATGTTCATTGTCGGACTGCATTAGATATAAAGGGTTCCTGTGACACTGTGAAGAATAACTTTATCTCAAATATATCATTTCATATTTCAGCGGCCTCTGAGGATTGTAACTAAATTGTTCTGGGCATAAGGAGTTTTTGATTAGGCTATTAAGAATATTAGCAGTTATGAAAGTGACTGCAGAGCTTCTGTTTCATATCATTTAATAATGTTTCTGAAATAAGTCTATCAGCAAAGCTGGAGGAAATATGCGCTCCATTCTCTGAAGAGATGATCTGATTTCTGCAATTATGAGTCAAACGACACGATAAAATAAAAAACTAGAGGCCAGAGTTATGAAATGAAAGCGGATATAAAAATGCCTCAGGATTGATAATATTGTGGAGTTTCAGATCATATTTTATATTAGCATATTTTCTCTGATGGTCAGTTATCTGGTCAGAAAGCTAAATAAATAATAGAAAATAATAAAGTTTCTTACATGTGACATTTACACTAGATTCAATAGTTTGAGGTCAGTATTGATTCAAAAATAATTATAATAATACTTTAATTCTGCAAGGACACATTCAATTATTCAAAAGTGACAGTAAAAAACATTTATAATGTTACAAGAGATTTATATTTCGAACTTTCTATTCATAATTCTGAATTTTTGTTTCTGTGAAAATTTGACTGTTTTCAACATAAAAAAAGACATCATATTATAGTGATTTCTGAAGGATCATGTGACACTGAAGACTGGAGTAATGATGATGATAAATTCAGCTCTGATCACATTAAATAAATGACACTTTACTATATTTTCACATAGAAAACAGCTACATTAAATTGTAATAATATTTCTCTATTTTTACAGTATTTTTGATCAAATTAATGCAGTCTTGTGAGCAAAAAAAAGACTATATCGCAACTACATCGCAAAGAATAAGAATAATAACAATTCTGTATGTTGTAATGCGTTAAAATCAAAAAGCATTATAATATTTGCAGAATCCTTGTTACATCTGAAATTGTCAAGATATTATACTTTCTAAAGGTGTAGCAATGAATAGATACATATTACAATGCATTATAATTACAATTATGATATCATACAAGGTGCATTACAAGGCATAATTAATGCATTAAAAATAATATGCATAATATATAAACGCTTGAAGTAAAACAATTTGATAATGCTTTGTCTATAAATGACGTTTTTTATGGATAATATTCAGATTTCTTTGTGTGTAAATATTTTATATATACAATGCATTATAATTACAATTATGATATCATACAAGGTGCATTACAAGGCATAATTAATGCATTAAAAATAATATGCATATTTGTTGTGTGTGAAACTCATAACATTATACGAGTGAACCTCCAGGAACATAAATAATGATTTAAATAATGTTGATTTGATGGTTATGGATAAGCGTGTGGCTCTTGATGGTTATGGATAAGCGTGTGGCTCTTGTGGTTATGGATAAGCGTGTGGCTCTTGGTGGTTATGGATAAGCGTGTGGCTCTTGATGGTTATGGATAAGCGTGTGGCTCTTGGTGGTTATGGATAAGCGTGTGGCTCTTGATGGTTATGGATAAGCGTGTGACTCTTGATGGTTATGGATAAGCGTGTGACTCTTGATGGTTATGGATAAGCGTGTGGCTCTTGATGGTTATGGATAAGCGTGTGGCTCTTGGTGGTTATGGATAAGCGTGTGGCTCTTGGTGGTTATGGATAAGCGTGTGGCTCTTGATGGTTATGGATAAGCGTGTGGCTCTTGATGGTTATGGATAAGCGTGTGGCTCTTGGTGGTTATGGATAAGCGTGTGGCTCTTGATGGTTATGGATAAGCGTGTGACTCTTGATGGTTATGGATAAGCGTGGCTCTTGGTGGTTATGGATAAGCGTGTGGCTCTTGGTGGTTATGGATAAGCGTGTGGCTCTTGGTGGTTATGGATAAGCGTGTGGCTCTTGGTGGTTATGGATAAGCGTGTGGCTCTTGATGGTTATGGATAAGCGTGTGGCTCTTGATGGTTATGGATAAGCGTGTGGCTCTTGATGGTTATGGATAAGCGTGTGGCTCTTGATGGTTATGGATAAGCGTGTGGCTCTTGATGGTTATGGATAAGCGTGTGGCTCTTGGTGGTTATGGATAAGCGTGTGGCTCTTGATGGTTATGGATAAGCGTGTGGCTCTTGATGGTTATGGATAAGCGTGTGGCTCTTGATGGTTATGGATAAGCGGTGGCTCTTGGTGGTTATGGATAAGCGTGTGGCTCTTGATGGTTATGGATAAGCGTGTGGCTCTTGATGGTTATGGATAAGCGTGTGACTCTTGATGTATGGATAAGCGTGTGGCTCTTGGTGGTTATGGATAAGCGTGTGGCTCTTGATGTTATGGATAAGCGTGTGACTCTTGATGGTTATGGATAAGCGTGTGGCTCTTGGTGGTTATGGATAAGCGTGTGGCTCTTGATGGTTATGGATAAGCGTGTGCTCTTGATGGTTATGGATAAGCGTGTGGCTCTTGATGGTTATGGATAAGCGTGTGGCTCTTGATGGTTATGGATAAGCGTGTGGCTCTTGATGGTTATGGATAAGCGTGTGGCTCTTGATGGTTATGGATAAGCGTGTGACTCTTGATGGTTATGGATAAGCGTGTGGCTCTTGTGGTTATGGATAAGCGTGTGGCTCTTGATGGTTATGGATAAGCGTGTGGCTCTGATGGTTATGGATAAGCGTGTGGCTCTTGATGGTTATGGATAAGCGTGTGGCTCTTGATGGTTATGGATAAGCGTGTGCTCTTGATGGTTATGGATAAGCGTGTGGCTCTTGATGGTTATGGATAAGCGTGTGGCTCTTGATGGTTATGGATAAGCGTGTGGCTCTTGATGGTTATGGATAAGCGTGTGGCTCTTGATGGTTATGGATAAGCGTGTGACTCTTGATGGTTATGGATAAGCGTGTGACTCTTGATGGTTATGGATAAGCGTGTGGCTCTTGATGGTTATGGATAAGCGTGTGACTCTTGATGGTTATGGATAAGCGTGTGACTCTTGTGGTTATGGATAAGCGTGTGGCTCTTGATGGTTATGGATAAGCGTGTGGCTCTTGATGGTTATGGATAAGCGTGTGACTCTTGGTGGTTATGGATAAGCGTGTGCTTAAGCGTGTGACTCTTGATGGTTATGGATAAGCGTGTGGCTCTTGATGGTTATGGATAAGCGTTGTGGCTCTTGATGGTTATGGATAAGCGTGTGGCTCTTGATGGTTATGGATAAGCGTTTGGCTCTTGATGGTTATGGATAAGCGTGTGGCTCTTGATGGTTATGGATAAGCGTGTGGCTCTTGTGGTTATGGATAAGCGTGTGGCTCTTGATGGTTATGGATAAGCGTGTGGCTCTTGTGGTTATGGATAAGCGTGTGGCTCTTGATGGTTATGGATAAGCGTGTGGCTCTTGGTGGTTATGGATAAGCGTGTGGCTCTTGATGGTTATGGATAAGCGTGTGGCTCTTGGTGGTTATGGATAAGCGTGTGCTCTTGATGGTTATGGATAAGCGTGTGGCTCTTGATGGTTATGGATAAGCGTGTGGCTCTTGATGGTTATGGATAAGCGTGTGGCTCTTGATGGTTATGGATAAGCGTGTGGCTCTTGATGGTTATGGATAAGCGTGTGGCTCTTGATGGTTATGGATAAGCGTGTGGCTCTTGATGGTTATGGATAAGCGTGTGGCTCTTGATGGTTATGGATAAGCGTGTGACTCTTGGTGGTTATGGATAAGCGTGTGGCTCTTGATGGTTATGGATAAGCGTGTGGCTCTTGATGGTTATGGATAAGCGTGTGACTCTTGTGGTTATGGATAAGCGTGTGGCTTAAGCGTGTGACTCTTGATGGTTATGGATAAGCGTGTGGCTCTTGATGGTTATGGATAAGCGTGTGGCTCTTGATGGTTATGGATAAGCGTGTGGCTCTTGATGGTTATGGATAAGCGTGTGGCTCTTGATGGTTATGGATAAGCGTGTGGCTCTTGATGGTTATGGATAAGCGTGTGGCTCTTGGTGGTTATGGATAAGCGTGTGGCTCTTGATGGTTATGGATAAGCGTGTGGCTCTTGTGGTTATGGATAAGCGTGTGACTCTTGATGGTTATGGATAAGCGTGTGGCTCTTGGTGGTTATGGATAAGCGTGTGGCTCTTGGTGGTTATGGATAAGCGTGTGGCTCTTGGTGGTTATGGATAAGCGTGTGGCTCTTGATGGTTATGGATAAGCGTGTGGCTCTTGATGGTTATGGATAAGCGTGTGGCTCTTGATGGTTATGGATAAGCGTGTGGCTCTTGATGGTTATGGATAAGCGTGTGGCTCTTGGTGGTTATGGATAAGCGTGTGGCTCTTGATGGTTATGGATAAGCGTGTGGCTTAAGCGTGTGACTCTTGATGGTTATGGATAAGCGTGTGGCTCTTGATGGTTATGGATAAGCGTGTGGCTCTTGATGGTTATGGATAAGCGTGTGCTCTTGATGGTTATGGATAAGCGTGTGGCTCTTGATGGTTATGGATAAGCGTGTGGCTCTTGATGGTTATGGATAAGCGTGTGGCTCTTGATGGTTATGGATAAGCGTGTGGCTCTTGATGGTTATGGATAAGCGTGTGGCTCTTGGTGGTTATGGATAAGCGTGTGGCTCTTGGTGGTTATGGATAAGCGTGTGGCTCTTGGTGGTTATGGATAAGCGTGTGGCTCTTGATGGTTATGGATAAGCGTGTGGCTCTTGATGGTTATGGATAAGCGTGTGGCTCTTGATGGTTATGGATAAGCGTGTGGCTCTTGGTGGTTATGGATAAGCGTGTGGCTCTTGGTGGTTATGGATAAGCGTGTGGCTCTTGATGGTTATGGATAAGCGTGTGGCTTAAGCGTGTGACTCTTGATGGTTATGGATAAGCGTGTGGCTCTTGATGGTTATGGATAAGCGTGTGGCTCTTGATGGTTATGGATAAGCGTGTGGCTCTTGATGGTTTATGGATAAGCGTGTGGCTCTTGATGGTTATGGATAAGCGTGTGGCTCTTGATGGTTATGGATATAGCGTGTGGCTCTTGATGGTTATGGATAAGCGTGTGGCTCTTGATGGTTATGGATAAGCGTGTGGCTCTTGGTGGTTATGGATAAGCGTGTGGCTCTTGGTGGTTATGGATAAGCGTGTGGCTCTTGGTGGTTATGGATAAGCGTGTGGCTCTTGATGGTTATGGATAAGCGTGTGACTCTTGATGGTTATGGATAAGCGTGTGGACTCTTGATGGTTATGGATAAGCGTGTGGCTCTTGATGGTTATGGATAAGCGTGTGGCTCTTGGTGGTTATGGATAAGCGTGTGGCTCTCGGTGGTTATGGATAAGCGTGTGGCTCTTGATGGTTATGGATAAGCGTGTGGCTCTTGATGGTTATGGATAAGCGTGTGGCTCTTGATGGTTATGGATAAGCGTGTGGCTCTTGATGGTTATGGATAAGCGTGTGGCTCTTGATGGTTATGGATAAGCGTGTGGCTCTTGATGGTTATGGATAAGCGTGTGGCTCTCGATGGTTATGGATAAGCGTGTGGCTCTTGATGGTTATGGATAAGCGTGTGGCTCTTGATGGTTATGGATAAGCGTGTGGCTCTTGGTGGTTATGGATAAGCGTGTGGCTCTTGATGGTTATGGATAAGCGTGTGGCTCTTGATGGTTATGGATAAGCGTGTGGCTCTTGATGGTTATGGATAAGCGTGTGGCTCTTGATGGTTATGGATAAGCGTGTGGCTCTTGGTGGTTATGGATAAGCGTGTGGCTCTTGATGGTTATGGATAAGCGTGTGGCTCTTGATGGTTATGGATAAGCGTGTGGCTCTTGGTGGTTATGGATAAGCGTGTGGCTCTTGGTGGTTATGGATAAGCGTGTGGCTCTTGATGGTTATGGATAAGCGTGTGGCTCTTGGTGGTTATGGATAAGCGTGTGGCTCTTGGTGGTTATGGATAAGCGTGTGGCTCTTGATGGTTATGGATAAGCGTGTGGCTCTTGATGGTTATGGATAAGCGTGTGGCTCTTGGTGGTTATGGATAAGCGTGTGGCTCTTGATGGTTATGGATAAGCGTGTGGCTCTTGGTGGTTATGGATAAGCGTGTGGCTCTTGATGGTTATGGATAAGCGTGTGACTCTTGATGGTTATGGATAAGCGTGTGGCTCTCGGTGGTTATGGATAAGCGTGTGGCTCTTGGTGGTTATGGATAAGCGTGTGGCTCTTGATGGTTATGGATAAGCGTGTGGCTCTTGATGGTTATGGATAAGCGTGTGGCTCTTGATGGTTATGGATAAGCGTGTGGCTCTTGGTGGTTATGGATAGGCGTGTGGCTCTTGATGGTTATGGATAAGCGTGTGGCTCTTGATGGTTATGGATAAGCGTGTGGCTCTTGGTGGTTATGGATAAGCGTGTGGCTCTTGGTGGTTATGGATAAGCGTGTGGCTCTTGGTGGTTATGGATAAGCGTGTGGCTCTTGGTGGTTATGGATAAGCGTGTGGCTCTTGGTGGTTATGGATAAGCGTGTGGCTCTTGGAAGGGAAAGGTGGGTGACCCCGGCGACTGTTTTAGCTTGATCTTCATAAATGAGTAAAGTCATGGTCATTTGCTGCGGTTCAGCTCAATAATTCATACAGTTATGTAATGCTAGGTCTGGATGAAAGGCTGCGGCCCCCGACGGCTTCAGGAAACACTGTGAAAACCTTCATCTGGAGAACACCAGCTGTGCCGCTCTCGATGCCAACACACACCGCTGGGGTTATTAATAAACAATGGAGACCTGTGGTGGAGAGAGCTGGTGTGTTTCTGACTGCGTTACAGAGAGCTGAGGATGAACACAGGACAAGTGTTTCTCTTTACTGTACTTTCTGTATCGTTGATGGATCGGATGAGGCTTTGAGACACACTGTGTCCATTTCTGAATTTTTGTCCAAGTCTCAGTTACACAAAGATACACACTCATGCTAAACAAAAACAAGTGCTAAGGAAAATACAACTTTGTGTTTACATGATATATGTGACCCTGGATGACAAAACCATGGGTCATTTTTTTTTTTAATTGAGATTTATACAGCATATGAAAGCTGAATAAATAAGCTTTCCATTGATGTATGGTTTGTTAGGATAGGACAATATTTGGCCGAGATACAACTATTGAAAATCTGAGGGTTCAAAAAAATCGTAACATTGAGAAATCTCCTTTAAAGTTGTGCATTTATGTTCGTGATTGTGCTGCATTCACTCACAAAAATAAATGTTTTATACATTTACGGTAGGAAATTTACAAAATATCTTCATGGAACATGATCTTTATATCCTAATGATTTTTGGCATAAAAGAAAAATTTATCATTTTGACCCATACAATGTTGGCTATTGCCACAAATATAACCGTGCGAATTAAGACTGGTTTTCTGATCCAGGGTCACATATATTGTATAATTATTTTGTACATGTAAATATACACACATGCATGTATATATTTAAGAAATATTTGCATGTATATAGGCTACTGTATATTTACATTTTTAATTTAGATTATATATAAATATTTTATATATAAATAACACATTTTTCTTATATATATATATATATATATATATATATATATATATATATATATATATATATATATATATATATATATATATATATATACAGTATATGCATGTGTGCATATTTATATATACAAACTGTACACACACATATATTATGTAAACACAATTATTTTGGAAAATAATGTAGTATAGAAATAATATAGAATTGCTAATATAGAAAAATAATAGAACATCATTAAGCAATAACAATTCAGTTTTTATCTTTGGTATTATTTAGAAAAAATTATCAATTACAAATAAATTAAGAATTACACAATATTATATTATCAGCAAGTATTTTTTTAAATATCCTTTGAGAGTGATTTGAAGCACATCTATAAGCTCTGAAAACACCAGATTGTCTTTTATCTTGGAAACAGTGTGAGATATGTGTGATTTTTCTCATGACCTACACTCGTGGGTTTATATGATAGCGCTTTGATAACGAACAATCAGAAATCTCTACATCTGAATGTTAATGGTTTGCTCTGGACTCGATTATTTCCCAGTTGGAGACGGAGACGTGACTCAGCATAATAAAGCATAATAAAGCATGGAGTATCCTCTCCACCAAACTCCCAGATCTTCTCTCTCTACCTACAATTACTCTGTGACTGACAGCGCAGATTTACATTCACTTTAAAGCCAGCAAGACTTATAATTGAGTCTTAAGAATAGGTGTTCCTAGATCAGAGGTCACGGAGAGGTGAACTGCTATCGGAAAACCACTCAAGAAAAGAGAACAGATAAAAGCTATAAAAGCTCATTGTCGTTTTTTTGGCCGGCGGTCTCTTCCCTGTTTTCTCCAGTTTCTTTAAACAGAGATGACTTGGAGATACTCACCGAAAGACTGAGCAACGGCAGGCAATCTCGGCTGTGCTTAATGGATTAGCTCACCTAAAGATGAAAACATTTGCTTTCCTCAGGGACACACAGGAGAAATTCAGCAGAGAGTCTGTGCTTCTGTTATCTGTCTGATTTATTCTGTCAAGCTACAACAATCAACAAAAGGCATCACAAAAATCCACGTATAAAGATATTGAAAGTAGGTTGCAAAATTTCCAACCAAGACTCATTGGAAAAATTGTGACATTTTTGCAAATCTCCCAAAACTTACCTTATATAAGACTTATTTTAATGCACAATACTGATGAAAATACATGTTCATTACCACAATATACCATAATACAGAATATCAGCACGTGTCAAATCAAATAACTACTGCTTAAAGGATTAGTTCACTTTAAAAAAATCTTTTGCTGATAATTTACTCTCCCCATGTCATCCAAGATATCCATGTCTTTCTTCAGTCGAAAAGAAATGAAGGTTTTTGATGAAAACATTCCAGGATTTTTCTCCATATAATGGACTTCAATGGGACCCAAACGGTTCAAGGTCCAAATGACAGTTTCAGTGCAGCTTCAAATGGCTTTAAACGATACCAGACGATGAATAAGGGTCTTATCTAGCCAAACCATCGCTCATTTCAAAAATAAATAAGAAAGTTTAAGTTTTATAAGCACAAATGCTCGCCTTGCTCTGTTCTGTGATGCACGTTCGTGACGTCACGTAATACGCAATTACGTTGAAAAGGTCAAGTAGGCGGAAGTACCGAGTCAGTGTTTACAAGTTGAACGCGCAAACAAAGTCAAACGCTGTTTACATTAAAAGGGAGATAAAAGGTAAAACAACGATGTCGGACGATTTTGAACTTAGAGGAGAAGATGAGATGTAGTTTTTCGCCCTGCCTTTTCATCACAGAACAGAGCAAGGCGAGTATTTGTGCTTATAAAACTTAAACTTTTTTATTTATTTTTGAAATGAGTAATGGTTTGGCTAGATAAGACCCTTATTCATCGTCTGGTGTCGTTTAAAGCCCTTTGAAGCTGCACTGAAACTGTCATTTGGACCTTGAACCGTTTGGGTCCCATTGAAGTCCATTATATGGAGAAAAATCCTGGAATGTTTTCATCAAAAACCTTCATTTCATTTCGACTGAAGAAAGAAAGACATGGACATCTTGGATGACATGGGGGTGAGTAAATTATCAGCAAAAGTTTTTTTAAAAAGTGAACTAATCCTTTAATGTCATTTTTGAGAATCTGAAGTATGATTCACAAACCCTAGAATGTAAAAAAAATTCTCCCTAATATCTTATTTTATGTTTCCAAAATAGTTTGTAATGTGCACATGTATAGGTGATCTATTCCTCAACGTGCCCGCGAGAAACATCTTAAAGATAATGAAAGGTCCGGCAAACGAGAGAGTCTCCTCGTGTACGGTGATATATCGCATTGTCCTCGGGCTCGTTAATATTCTCTTTGGATGAGCTCTCGATATCATTGTAGTTCTGCTGCTTTTAAGCTTCAAAGTGGAGGAGGCCGAAGCTTCAGAGAATGTTGTTAGTCTGTTTTTCTAAACTAAAGTGCAATATCAGCTCGGAGAGAGAGAACAGAGGCAGAGAGGAGAGTAAAGAGCTTTGGGTTTGAGTCGGGGACGTGAGAGAGTGCTTGATTTCCCTGTAATTACCCAGAGTATTTCTGCCCTGTGTTTCTGCCCCGGCTTCGTGGAGGAGAGCAGCTTTTCTTTAATCTTGTCACTTCTCCACACTATGGAAGTGGGTTTTGGAAGTAGCTATTAGAGGAGGAGATTGCACAGGGCTCTCCCTTTGGCCCTTCTGGATGGTTTGAGAAATGAAGAAAGAAGGGGTCACGGGACAGGAGGAGTGCGGGACTAAAAGCGTGGAGAGACTGTGATGATGCAGAACGCCTCGAGAGACGACACACAGCGGGATCTCGGCCGATGTGGACTTGCAGGAGGAGAGCAGATATAATGAAAGGAAGAAGCACAGAAACAAAACGTCCTTTTCTTTATGAGTTTTTGCTTCCAATTTAAACATCCGTAAACCTTTTACTTTAGAAATGTGTCAGATAATAAGACTTGTTGCTAGTATATATAACAATTACAATATTTAATCACGATTAATCACATTAGTGTCATAGTTAACTCACGATTAATCACAATTAATCGCACATTTTTATCTATTCTAAATGTCTCTTGATTTCTTTTTGTCCCATTATTTTTTCTAATTTTAATGCTCTTATCAACATGGAAAAGTGGATCGACTTGCTTTGTGCACATGTTTTTTATTGAAAACAACATTGACAATACTGTGTTCAATTTCACACTAAAAAATTCTCACTTGGAGCAAATAATCTCACACACTGTAACACTGTCCATCAATAAAAGGGTGAAAGAAATACTGACGAAGTCCTGATATTGACGAGGGGGCGGAGAGTTCGCATCAGCTGTGTGTGTGTGTGTGTGTGTGTGTGTGTGTGTGTGTGTGTGTGTGTGTGTGTGTGTGTGTGTGTTTTGGCCATCAAGTGGTGTTTCAGACTGGACGTGCTGCAATGATAGCTCAGTTTACAACGACAAAACACACAGATCACTTTGGTCTTGTCAATGGGACTGTTTCAATTCAGAATATTATTGGCATCCATTTTGGCGTCTCGCGCTCGTCATCCATTCAAAACATAATGTTAACCTACTATTCGCAACAAGTGTTTCCGGTCTAGCTAGATCTGGTGCTTTCAGACAAGACGCGAAATGCGCGGCGCGCTACGCCAGTTTTCAAAACTTATTGGCCGTGCTGGAAATCATGACAGCGGCAAAAGTTGAACTATTTCGAATTTTGACCGCAGTGTGCGCGCCGCTGCGCTTTGGTCGTGAAGCAACAAAACGTCCTCGCCCGGCGCAAGCCATTGAAATTAATTGGTGTCATAGCGATAATCAGTACGCCCCCTAGTGTTTCATGACTGAACTACATATTTATGTTTGTTACGATCTTAAAGGATAATTCTGGTATTTAGCACTTTGAGTCTATGTTCTAGTGTGTTTTGGATGAACTAGAGCGGTGGACACAGAAATGTTGACGATGGGTCCTGTCTCGACTTTTTGACTCTTTTAGAATCGTCTCTGAGCGCTTCAGAGTGGCTGTCTATGGGCATGCACAAACATGTGCTTAAAACAACCCTTAACCTTCGTTTTCAAACTAACTATTTCGCTATTTAGAACACAAAAAAACATTCTTTTGAACTTTCTATTCATTCAATTATTTTCCACACAAATATGAAGCAGCACAACTGTTTTAAACACGGATAATAATCATAAATGTTTCTTGAGCAGCAAATCATAATTCGAGATTGAAGTAATGTCTGCTGAAAATTCAATCAAAGTTCAGTATTATTATATCAAAATTTCCCTCGTCGTCTACAGCTGAGAGCTGCTATCATTGCAGTTTACTATTGATTTATAATACACAGATTCAAAGCAACCCAGCTTGCATTTACATACTTTAACGTTTCGCTCAATTACAGCCTAAAATAGACGTGCGTGACCCCTGAATCTCACACACACACACACACCACACACACACACACACACACACACACACACACACACACACACACACACACACACACACACACACACACACACACACACACATCTGGAAGTGTATCCGTGATGTTTTATAGATACTGAAAGGAAAAAACTGTAAATAATTTAATGTCCACATGAGAGTGATATTGTAAACCCAATGCAAATGCATCGCCAGCCGCATTGCTCCATCAGTGTTTATTAGCTGTAATAAATGATCACACGCTGACCCCTAAACCCCTTGGGTAGTGATCCAACAGCTTTATTTGAATTAACATATTTCTGGAGTGAAACTGAAAGCCATACGCTTAAAATATTACTATTTAGAAAACATGAACGCACAGATTATCCAATTTGAGGCCAGCGGCGGTAATGAGTTTCTGACGAAATGTTGAGTGTCTCAGCGTTAAACCGTTTACACTAAAGGCTCATAACTAATATGCTAAAAGATTTGCAGCACACAGCATTTTCAGGCTTACAACTAGTTGAATTTACAGTAGCAGTTTATTTCAATAGTCCAGTTTACTGCATGTCAAATATTATAGTATTAGCTTAATATCTGCTAACTCTTTCTTTTGATGTTCCTCAACAGACTTTACAACTACATGTCCATTTATTCTACAAATCTAAGTGTAATACTCTAATGAGAGTTGGTTGACATGGAGGTGCAATGTTATTTATAGTCAGTAGAATTGACTATTGAATTAAAGTGTAATTCGAGTATTAAGTGTTCTTGTGCACACACACTGCGGATGTTGTTCAGTTAAATCTGTTCTTGCTGTCGACTGCAGTAAAGTCACAGAATCATTACCGGTACACACACACACACACACACACACACACACACACACACACACACACACACACACACACACACACACACACACACACACACACACACACACACACACACACACACACACACACACACACACACACACACACACACTGTGGATGTTGTTCAGTTAAATCTGTTCTTCAGTAAAGTCACAGAATCATTACCGGTACACACACACACACACACACACACACACACACACACACACACACACACACACACACACACACACACACACACACACACACACACACACACACACACACACACACACACACACACACACACACACACACACACACACACACACACACACACACACACACACACACACACACACACCACACACACACACTGTTGATGTTGTTCAGTTAAATCTGTTCTTGCTGTCGACTGCAGTAAAGTCACAGAAGCATTACCGGTACACATACCAAATATGGACAAACCCAGCCATTGGGTTACATTTTTAAATATGGTTTGTCCATATTTTAACCGAAATTGGGTTAAAACAACCGAACATTTTTTAGTGAGTGTGTGTGTGTGTGTGTGTGTGTGTGTGTGTGTGTGTGTGTGTGTGTGTGTGTGTGTGTGTGTGTGTGTGTGTGTGTGTGTGTGTGTGTGTGTCAAACACAGCACAGACACACACCTGCTTGATCATGTGAAGTGTGTGAAGTGTGTGATCCACACGCAACAGTGAACAGCCAAACTCTTCCCATTTTAACATTTGAAATGGCATTAAAACATTGCAATGACTTCATAACTCAGTAAACTGTGAGACTAAAGTCATGAATCTCACAAATAAATAAGATTTCTCTTTAAAATCAAACAAGAATTATATTTTTGCATAAAGAAAATGAAGCCCATTTTAAGGGCCATTAATATTTTTTTTATCCTGCATAAATTCACTTCAGTGCATTGAATAATACCACAATTCACACACTGACAAATGGTGTAGGATTTATTTTGAAATAATTTTCACTGGTAATTGCTGGTAAATTTCATAAATAATTACAAACACGTGGCATTTTGAAGTAGAAAGTTTGATCTTATCTTTAATAAAGTTTGATCTTATCTTTAATAAAGCTTGTATGTCTCTATAAACCTGCCGTTGGCTCACGATGGCTAATACTCAGAGAGAGACTTCAGCATTAACAACATTTATAAAGTGTCAAGTGAGATTCCATAAATTTCATATTATGTCATAAATAATCCCTCACACTGTATCCTAAATTAAAAGTCCACTTAGTCCATCAAGTCTTTAAATAAACCATGTTGTGTTATAAAGAGGAGTGTGTTATCACAGACTCTCAGATACGACAGTTTCTGGTCCCCGTCAGGAGAAACATATTTGTTTGTGTTATATGTATAAATAGTGTAATAGTGTATGTATTGTGTTATTATTTTTGAAAATGTAAACATGCAGAAAGATGTTCGGGTTAGGAGAGAGAATATACAGTTTGTACAATATAAAATCATTATGTCTTTGGAAATTCCCCAAAAAACTTTGGAAAAAAGTTGCTGCCTTAAAATTTTAAGTACAATCAACTTGAATGTTTAAGTCATTTCAACTTACATTACATTAAACTGATTTTTTTAATAAATGAGTTGAATCTTGAATAACATAAACAAGTTGAAAATTGCTTAACTTATTTTGATGAATGGTAAAAAATAAAATGTCTTTTTTACGGTAAAATACCGGCAGCTGTGGTTGCCAGAGCTTTACCATAAAAAATATGGTAGAGACATTACTGGTTTTACAGACTTAACTTAAAATTTACAGTATAAACCGTATTTCATTATCTGATATAATGTTACTTTACCAACCTATTTATGTATTAATATCTATTTTGTACCATTGTAATACACTGACGACCACCAATCACAGCAGTGATGAGAATCACATGATCAATCAAAGATCTTCACAATAAAGATGATATTAATATACAGAAGCTGCACATTCATTCACACAAACACTAAACACCATCATGGTAACACACATTAAATTTTAAAAATGCAAAAAACATTAATTTAACAACATTAAATGTAACATAAAACCCTAATGTTCATAACTGATTAGAACAAAAACTAAGAAATAACAGTTATTTCAACAAAAATACATCAAATGTGAAGTGTCACGCAGGGAATTGTGGGAATGTCAATTTACGGTTTTTCACTGTAAATTATACAATGAGTTTTTCTTTTTCACTTTCAAAAACTGTAAATTTAATGTTATTTTACAGTAAAATTACATGAAATGTACCGTTAGATCTATCACAGTTATTTACCGTAATATAGAAAGGACATTTTCTGTTAACCAATTAACAGTGTTTCAATGTAGATTTTTACCGTTTTTACCGTTAAAACACGATCATTTTTTACAGTATGTTGTCATAACTTATTGATCTTTTTTTTTTTTTTTTTTTTACAGTTGCTATCTATACTAGTCCGCCAAGACCAAATACATTAACATTGCCATATTCAATAACATGCTAAAACTGTTCAGAGAGACTTCAGTACTGAAACCCTTGTCGACCATTACACCTCTTACAAAAGATCCTATAAGACTAAAATAACTAAAATAAATCCAGTAAAGGGTTGCCTGCTAGTGTATTTGATTTCTGACCCAGAGAACAAATATTAATACAGCTCTTTCTTGTATTTGACTCGAGAGCTCACATACTGTATGCATTACACATGTCCTTATGACATCTGATATGGAGATCCGTTCTGATGCGTTTGGAAATCAGTGTGTGTGATCCAGTAGAGTAACTCTTCTTCTAAATCTACTTCTTCTGCCCGCTCTACATTTATCACTTCGCTATTGACCTTGTCAAATCTGAGAGGACTTCTATTGCTGGTTTGTGTTTACATCTGCCATGAAGCAGATCAAGCGGTCTTCATAATCATATTTGTTGACGAGATGATTATTATTACCATAGGAGCCCTTGACACCAGAGTAATGCGATATCGGAAGTGCTTCCAGATGTTCCCGAAGGGAGAAAAAGTGGAGGAATTACTGTAAGGACTTTAATTATAATGACCCTGACAAACAGCATAATCAATAGTCTATAAATCAGAATCAGGTTTTCTGAATAGAGTTTAAAGGAAAGCTTTCTGGACTTTCAAATCAGCTGAAAATTATATTGCAATGTTTCAGGATCAGAGAATTTTGATTATCTGAGAAAATTATTTTTTACCAATATGGAAAGTGCACCATAATTTCAGAGAGTTTAAAATAATAAATGTGAAGCTTGTTTCGCTGCTAAAAACATGCATTATTTAAGTTGTAAAGCTTCTAATAGCCTATAAGGTTCTATATATACATATATATATATATATATATATATATATATATATATATATATATATATATATATATATATATATATATAATATATATATATATATATATATATATATATATATACATTATATATATATTATAACCTTTCATTGAAGTAAAAGATTTGAAAGTGGGGGGGAAATAACATTATAAAATAAATGTTTTTCTCCAAAACACGTTGGCCACAATTATTCATACCCTTTTATTAAATACCTTTTTGCAATCTCCTTTTGCCAAGATAACAGCTCTGAGTCTTCTCCTATAATGCCTGATGAGTTTGGAGAACACCTGACCTGAGATCAGAGACCATTCCTCCATACAGAATCTGTCCAGATCCTGCAGATTCCCAGATCCATATTGGTGCTTCTTCTCTTCAGTTCAGCCACTCATTTTCTATATGGTTCAGGTCAGGGAACTGGGACGGTCATGGCAGAAGCTTCATTTTGTGCTCCCTAACACATTTTTGTGTTGATTTAGATGTTTGTTTTGGATCGTTGTCCTGATGGAAGATCCAGGCATGGCCCATTATAAGATTTCTAGCAGAGGCCGTCAGGTTTTGATTTTTTATCTGTTGATATTTGCTAGAATCCACAATGCCATGTATCTGAATAAGAAGTCCAGGACCTCCAGCAGAAAAATATGCCCACAACATTAAAGATCCAATGGTATATTAAATTGTACACATGGGATACTTTTTATCCTTGTGTGCACCAAACCCATCTAGTGTGTTCGCTGCCAAAAAGCTCTTTTTTTTAGTTTAATCTGACCACAGAACCCCGTGCCGTTTGAAGATCCAGTCGTGTCTGACCACTGAATATGCTGGAGTTTGTATTTGGATGAGCGAGGAGCATTTTTCTTAAAACCCTCCCAAACAACAAGTGGTGATGTAGGGGTTGTTTGATTTTTTTTAATAGGCTTTCTGACCCCAAAACTCAACTAATCTCTGCAATTCTCTATCTGTGATCCTTGAAGAGTCTTTGGCCATTCAAACTTTCATCCTCACCGTCCATTAAGAAAATATAGACACATGTCCTCTTCCTGGCAGAATCGTAACAACTTTAGATGATTGGAACTTCTTAATTATTGCCCTGATGGTGGAAATGGGGATTTTTAATTCTTTTGATATTTTCTTACATCCACTTTCTATTTTGTGATGCTCAACAATCTTTAGATGCACATCAGAACCATGTTCTGTGGTTTTACTCATTGTGATGAATGATTAAGGGAATTTGGCCTTTGTGCTTCCTCATATTTAAACTCCTGTGAAACAAGAAGTCATAGCTGGACAATTTCATGTTCCTAGTCACCCTGGTGCACTAAAAAATGTAAATATTAATGGGAATATACTTCATAGATAAATTATTCATAAAAAAATTCTAGGGGTATGAATAATTGTGGCCAACGTGTTTTGGAGAAAAATATTTTTTATAATGTGATTTCCCCCCCCCCATTTTCAATTCTTTTACTTCAATGAAAGGTTAGATTTTTGGCATTTTTTGAATGAAAGATCAAAAGGATAAACGATGAAGATTTATTTTTTACAGCCATTTTTGATCATAATTACCAGGGGTGCCATTAATTCTGAGCACCACTGTATATATATATATATATATATATATATATATATATATATATATATATATATATATATATATATGATTTTTTTTTTTAAATTTGTGAAAAACAGAAATATGAAAACATATATTTTAAATACTAATTATTATGTCAGAACAAAAAGGCTAATTTATTATTTTTTTAATTCAGTTTATATGAAATTACACCTTGCAGAACTCATTTCATATATTCTTTTGTCAAATGAACTTAGATTCACTAATGATGTTCAGATAGCGTTATATTTTGAGTTTCTGTTGATTAAACAGTTATGTTTCGTTGTATTAACTCAAATATTTCTTTTTAATGAACTGGCAACCATGTGCATTAACCAGCAATATATTTGTACAGTGACGTAAATCTTGGTGTTTTTTTAAGTAGATAATTAATTCAATATTTCATTAAATAATGCATCTTAATCTAAGCATAGTCGGATCAGAAAGGCATTCATATTTTTCAAAATAATTCTATTTTTCTGTTGCAAAAAGCTAAAAAAATTAATGACATAGTTCCATTGGAATGTTCCAAAAGATTTATAATATTTTATTACTCGAAAGACACTGAATATTTGTACTTTGATATTGTTTAAAAAGAACCAGTGAAATGAAGTTGTAAGAAAAAGCATTATTAATCTACACTTTACCTTCATAAATATATAAATAAACAAGAAACTGTCGCTCTAGATCTATCACGATTTCAGCAACGCATTACATCTCGCAGGAGATAACAGATTAAGGATGACTGTGGTCCTCAAATGAGGAATTAATGCTCATAACTCCGGCATATGCTTTTTTTTATCACTTTCACGCACATATGCAGATTTCGACTTAAATTAAATCAAACCACTGGCTTCCTTCATGTATATTCATGAGATCTGTAAGTGTGGCGTATTTCAGCTAAAGGTGTAGATCTGAGTTTGCCATCTGTCTCGCGTCCCAGAGGAGCTCTGATTTATGATGCACGCCGTTCCCAATCCCACAAAATCATGCTTAAATAAGAACAATGGGCAATGTTAAAGGTCCGGTTTGAGCCACACACGTCTGAGCTCGGCCGGGAAGCAAAACGAAGGATAAACAGCGTGAAGTGTGAAAATTAGGTCACAAAAAGTCTGAGAAAAACATAGTCTGAAAATAAAACAGCAGCCGGATCGACACACACACACACACACACACACACACACACACACACACACACACACACACACACACACACACACACACACACACACGCACGCACGCACGCACGCACGCACGCACGCACGCACGCACGCACACACACACACACACACACACACACACACACACACACACACACACACACACACCGCGCGCGTTAGTGATCTACAGTCAAACCAACATTTATTCAGACACTTTCAACATTATCACAATTTATTCACTATAGTTTAGAAAATGGTAGTAAAATATGACAAGAACTCAGAGTTATTAAATCAGTTGATATTTCTCTGGTTTTGTCCGTCCTTCTGTTAGACTCTCACACATGAATTATGTTGAATATCTGTCAGCTGTTAAATTTAACTACACATTTAGATAATACCAGTTTAGCTCAACCAGTGACCCAGCAATGCTTCATGTTGTTCAGTCTGTGTGTAAAAAGAGCATTAGTTATTAAAGAAAAAACACTTCAGCAAAACATCATCAGCTCAAAGTGTCCCAAATTGTCACTGTATGAAGAATTGTTAGGTATAATACAGTGGTGCTCAGAATTAATGGCACCCCTGGTAATTATGATCAAAAATGGCTGTAAAAAAATAAATCTTCATCGTTTATCCTTTTGATCTTTCATTCAAAAAATTGGCAAAAATCTAACCTTTCATTGAAGTAAAAGAATTGAAAATGGGGGGGGGGGGGGAAATCACATTATAAAAAATATTTTTCTCCAAAACACGTTGGCCACAATTATTCATACCCTTTTATTAAATACCTTTTTGCAATCTCCTTTTGCCAAGATAACAGCTCTGAGTTTTCTCCTATAATGCCTGATGAGTTTGGAGAACACCTGACCTGAGATCAGAGACCATTCCTCCATACAGAGTCTCTCCAGATCCTTCAGATTCCCAGATCCATATTGGTGCTTCTTCTCTTCAGTTCAGCCACTCATTTTCTATATGGTTCAGGTCAGGGAACTGGGACGGTCATGGCAGAAGCTTCATTTTGTGCTCCCTAACACATTTTTGTGTTGATTTTGATGTTTGTTTTGGATCGTTGTCCTGATGGAAGATCCAGCCATGGCCCATTATAAGATTTCTAGCAGAAGCCGTCAGGTTTTGATTTTTTATCTGTTGATATTTGCTAGAATCCACAATGCCATGTATCTGAATAAGAAGTCCAGGACCTCCAGCAGAAAAATATGCCCACAACATTAAAGATCCAACGGTATATTAAATTGTACACATGGGATACTTTTTATCCTTGTGTGCACCAAACCCATCTAGTGTGTTTGCTGCCAAAAAGCTCTTTTTTTAGTTTAATCTGACCACAGAAGCCTGTGCCGTTTGAAGATCCAGTCGTGTCTGACCACTGAATATGCTGGAGTTTGTATTTGGATGAGCGAGGAGCATTTTTCTTGAAACCCTCCCAAACAACATGTGGTGATGTAGGGGTTGTTTGATTTTTTTTTATAGGCTTTCTGACCCCAAGACTCAACAAATCTCTGCAATTCTCCATCTGTGATCCTTGAAGAGTCTTTGGCCACTCAAACTTTCATCCTCACCGTCCATTTAGAAAATATAGACACACGTCCTCTTCCTGGCAGATTCGTAACAACTTTAGATGATTATAACTTCTTAATTATTGCCCTGATTGTGGAAATGGGGATTTTTAATTCTTTTGATATTTTCTTACATCCACTTTCTATTTTGTGATGCTCAACAATCTTTTGCTGCACATCAGAACCATGTTCTGTGGTTTTACTCATTGTGATGAATGATTAAGGGAATTTGGCCTTTGTGCTTCCTCATATTTAAACTCCTGTAACACAAGAAGTCATAGCTGGACAATTTCATGTTCCTAGTCACCCTGGTGTGCTAAAAAAGGTAAATATTTCTGGGAATATACTTCATAGATAAATTATTCATAAAAAAATTCTAGGGGTATGAATAATTGTGGCCAACGTGTTTTGAAGAAAAATATTTTTTATAATGTGATTTCCCCCCCCCCCCCCATTTTCAATTCTTTTACTTCAATGAAAGGTTAGATTTTTGCCAATTTTTTGAATGAAAGATCAAAAGGATAAACGATGAAGATTTATTTTTTACAGCCATTTTTTTTATCATAATTACAAAAACCTTGATTCTAAGTCAAACGGTCTATGAGTTATGAGCAATTTAGTACTTTTGGTTGCTGTAGCGCCACCTATGGGCCAAACGGGGTCATACTCTGATAGGTTGTGCTCATATTGGAGGCCTACCATCTGGCAGAGTTTCAAGTCTCTAGGCCTTACGGTTTGGGCTACATGATGCGTTTTAAGGCTTTTTTTGTTTTAAAAAAAATCCTAACAATTACAATAGGTTTTCAGCACTAAAGTGCTTGAACACCTAATAACAATGAGACCTTTTTGACGGTTATAGCGCCACCTATTGTCTGATCTCCATGAAGCTTTGCATGCTTCTTCACCATCTTATGACACATATGCTCATCAATTTTGGTGAAGTTCTGACTTTTTTTGTAGGATTTATAGGCTTTTGACCGGATTTTGCCATGGACCATTTTCTAATCGGCCCTGTTACAGCCAACCAAATGCAAAATTTCAACTTTTTTTGATAATTATTGATATTCAGACTCCAGAGAACATTTCTGCAATGGTTTGGTTCCGATCGGGCGAAAAACCAGGGACTAGATCGCAAAAGTAGGTTTTGGACAAAATTGGACGTAACATTTTTGGTTTGACTGTAATTATACTGTCATTACTATAGTAATGCATGTAACGTGTAGCAAAGACACTGTACATTCAAATTATGCAGCTCTAAAGACAATAGTGTCGTTATTCAGTTCAATTTGGTTCAAATAATATAATAATAAAGGTGAAAGTGAAGAATTAATCTTAAAAAAAACAAAAAAACGTTTACTTTATTTTGCTCTCCTCACTTACATAAATTAATATAGTGTCCTGCACCCACTATTAAAAAAATATAGAAAATGATATCTGAATAATGTTCGGTGTGACTGTACATCTGTTCCACACACACACTCATCGTCCAGTAGCGGACGCCGGAAACACGTTGAAAGGTTGGCTTGGGCTTGGGGATGTTAGGAAAACTGCAGCCCAAACACTTTCTGCTGTGGTATTTTTAGGCCATGCATTGCTTGCCGAGGCACGTCAGAGCGGACCGTCTACGAAACAAATGTCAGCTTGTGAAACTCCAGCGTATTACACGCTGAGCGGAGATGACAGTGCTGCTCTTTCTGAGTTTTATAGGGCAGGAGTAAAACACTCATCCGTCTTGGGCTCTGATAAGCAGGGCAATTTCCAGCCAATATTTGCAGTGATAAACTATGCCCTGGTGGTTCAATCTGAGATGCCTGCCTAGGTAACTAGCCCAACAGGAGAGAGTCTTGGGTTGTTGCTAGGGTGTTCTGGATGGTTGCTAGGGGGAGGTTTCATCCTGTTTGTTGTTGAAAGATTCCCGTATCTAGTCACTGTGATTTTTCAGTTTCTATTTGGCTCGGGATTCTCCTTAAAGGAGTAGTTCACTTTAAAAAGACTTTTTTCTGATAATTTACTCACCCCCATGTCATCCAAGATGTCCATGTCTTTCTTTCTTCAGCCGAAAAGAAATGAAGGTTTTTGATGAAAACATTCCAGGATTTTTCTCCATATAATGGACTTCAATGGGACCCAAACGGTTCAAGGTCCAAATGACAGTTTCAGTGCAGCTTCAAAGGGCTTTAAACGACACCAGACGATGAATAAGGGTCTTATCTAGCCAAACCATCGCTCATTTCAAAAATACATAAAAAAGTTACGCGTTTGTGATGTTTATTCGTGATCTTTTCAACGTAATTGCGTATCACGTGACGTCACATGAACGCGCATCACAGAACAGAGCAAGGCGAGCATTTGTGCTTATAAAACTTAAACTTTTTTATTTATTTTTGAAATGAGCGATGGTTTGGCTAGATAAGACCCTTATTCATCGTCTGGTGTCGTTTAAAGCCCTTTGAAGCTGCACTGAAACTGTCATTTGGACCTTGAACCGTTTGGGTCCCATTGAAGTCCATTATATGGAGAAAAATCCTGGAATGTTTTCATCAAAAACCTTCATTTCTTTTCGACTGAAGAAAGAAAGACATGGACATCTTGGATGACATGGGGGTGAGTAAATTATCAGCAAAAGTTTTTTTTAAAAGTGAACTAATCCTTTAATATCGAGCCCTGAGATATATTTTATATAATATTATGATTTATATAGTATTATAATTTTACACATCAGCCCAAGTCTATTCTGTAAAGTTAGTGATCCGCAGAGTTTTTTTGCAAATTAAACTGACAATAAATGTGGCACACGCAGTTTTTCTTACGCACACCCAGCGACTCTTTTCTGGCTTCATTTCAAATCAGCTGATAGCATCCTCTTCATGACTAGCTTTTTAAGGCTTTAACACACAGTTTGAGACCAACACTGAGTGATTTCTTCCGTTTCACAGGTGTGACAGTCCCAGGTTTGAGCTTTCTGATAGTCAGTGTTTTGAGATCTTCAGTCAAACTGAAGCAACCTCATGTAAAGACCCCGAGGACGTCACGTGTCCTTTGGTGCAGTAAACAAACGTGTTTTCATGATTTTCCTCCACAGGGCGAGTGGGTGGAATGCTAAGTTCCTCGTCCCGGTATGAGCTAACAAATGACCGCGGGAGTCGAGCGATTAGCATATCTGTTCAAACACGCTGACAAAGGAGACACATGGTGTTCACGATCGGGAAGCAATGGAGAAAAATCCCCATCCTTTATCGGTCAGGCATTTGTTTTCATGAAACTTCCATTTGCTTGATGAAAACACAAAGGAAAACAAAGCAATTGTACAGACGCAGGTTCATCCATCTATAAAACTGAAGATAATTTAGTGGCGTGTTTAGCCAGTTGGCTCTCGCACAACGCCACAGCATTTCAGCTTATTCTGGAACCGCCTACTGACTTGTAAATCTGTATAAAGTCAAAATAGATGATGCCTTGTTAAAAGAAGTGCACTTACTTGTATTGAATACGAAGTTGTAGTGTACGACAAATCTTGAAAATACATTAAAAGAAACTGTACTTGCAGATAATATAATATTAATGAAATAAAGGATCAGATAATTGTACTTAAAGAGAGCACATGACTGTACTTTATAAATCATTACGTTCAAATAATATTTTTCATGTTTTAAAGAAGTGCACTTAATTTGAGTAATTAGTAATTATGAAATTACATATAAAGATGCACTCAACTCCTACTTGAATGGCTCAAAAACACTCTTAAATGATTGCATTTAATCTAAATGTAAACAGTAATACATTTAATTGCATTAAACATGGAATAAAGTGTCTGAAAACATTAGCACTTCTTTAAAGGTATACTATCTCTTTTTAAAAGTGCACTCTAAAAAATGCAAGGTTGTTTTAACCCACATTTGGGTCAAATATGGACAAACCCAAAATTGTAACCTAACCACTGGGTTTGTCCATATTTGACCCAAATATGGGTTGAAACAACCACACATTTTTTTTTTACTTCTTAATAGTCTACTACACAAATAATAGACAGAAGTGGAAACATAATATTTGATAAATAATAATAATTCATGTTTTAAAGATGTGCACTTAATTTGAGTAATTAGTAATTATGAAAGTTAGTAATTATGAAATTACATATAAATATGTACTCAACTCCTACTTGAATGGCTCAAAACACTCTTAAATGATTGGATTAAATCTAAATGTAAACAGTAACATATTTAATTGCATTAAACATTGAATAAAGTGTCTGAAAACATTAATTTCAGTTCGCACTTCTTTAAAGGAATATTATCTCACTCTTTTTAAAAGTGCACTCTAAAAAATGCAAGGTTGTTTTAACCCACATTTGGGTCAAATATGGATGAACCCAACCGTTGGGTTAAAAATGTTCTTTAAAAATTGTAACACAACGACTGGGTTTGTCCATATTTGCCCCAAAATGATGTCAAAATTATGTATACTTCTTAATTATCTACTACACAAATAATAGACAGAAGTGGAAATATAATATTTGATAAATAATAATAATTCATGTTTTAAAGAAGTGCACTTAATTTGAGTAATTAGTAATTATGAAAGTTAGTAATTATGAAATTACAAATAAAGATGTACTCAACTCCTACTTGAATGGGTCATTTAATCTAAATATAAACTAATAAATTTAATTGCATTTAACATGGAACACATTATTTTCAGTTTTTTACACTAATTTAAAGGATTAGTAGATTGTCTCACTCTTTTTAAAAGTGTACTTCTTAATAATCTACAACCAAAATAATAGACAGAAGTGGAAAAATAATATTTGATAAATAATAATAATCAATGAATTGATTACTCAAAGTCACATGAGATGAAGACAAATAACGTGTGCGATTGAAAGGGTGATTATGGATGAATTATCTTTTGTTTAATTTAATTCTCTGCAAGCCTAGCATGTCTAATGTATCTGGAACGAACTCCTCAACACCTTGACCAGCCAAGCTGTCGGTGTGTGGTGTGTGTGTGTGTGTGTGTGTGTGTGTGTGTGTGTGTGTGTGTGTGTGTGTGTGTGTGTGTGTGTGTGTGTGTGTGTGTGTGTGTGTGTGTGTGTGTGTGTGTGTGTGAGTGTTAATGGCTTGGCTTTCTGACAACTGAAGCTCAGAAGCTCTGGATAAAAACGAGACCCGGTTCCGCTCGGAGGCGTTTCAGTTCTCCATCGATCCTCCTCTTCTCCTCCCCAATGCTCAGCGTAATTCAGCGGCCAGGTAAATTGGAACAATAAGTCAGACCATTAGTGAATTAGTTTGTTTTGAAACGCGTACATTGATCTGATTGGGCTAAAGGCTTTTAATGATCCTGCCGGGAGTGCTGAGCTCAGACTCCTGAAGGTCAGTGTGTGAGATCTGTAAAATACCGTGAATACCGAGTGGCAGAGAGTGTGTGAGTGTGTGTGTGTGTGTGTGTGTGTGTGTGTGTGTGTGTGTGTGTGTGTGTGTGTGTGTGTGTGTGTGTGGTCATCCAGAGCCTGCAGTGCTTTCATAATTGTGACGCCTCGTAATCTGAACTGGACAAATTGCACTACAATCTCTTTATCCTCCCCTGATTAGCTCTCCCCCGTAGAGAAACGTGCGACATGAATACAAATCTAATGTAAAATAACATAAAACAAGAGCACAGTGAGAGTCCGGCTGGACCTCGAGGGATTGAGTTTCGGTGGCAGATCGCCCGGAGTCTGCCATGCTGGAAAATCACTTTCTGCTAGAGTCTCTGTTAAAATATGCCAGAGAAACACCATTTCAGCAGTTGTACTATATGCACTATGTGCTCAACCATCTCGAGTATACATGTAATGAGGTTAATATGTCAACACTGGAGTCTGATAGCGACAGGACGAGTCCATCATTACTCACTTCATCTTTTTATTTTCATCCGGGTGTTTAAAGTGCTATTTATGCTACAACATGGCTTAGAATAGTGCATACATACGTGAAATGTTCATTATCTCTTAATCAGTGTTTCTTAAACATACTGTGTGTGCTTACTTATATGATAAAGATATTTCAAAATTGAAAATATTTTGATCCCTGAATTTTGCAAGAAATACTACATATTATTGGTGTCTAACAGTGAACAATAACATATATTTATAATGAATATAAGCTAAATACTGTAAAATAATATATTGCTTAATATTTTGAAAATATACACTCAAAACAATGCTGGGTTAAAAACAACCGAATTTGGGTTATTTGGCAACCCAGTGCTGGGTAAATATTGGACAGAACACATGTTGGGTTATTTTTACCCAACAGTTTGGGTTTTATAGCTACATTAACTTATTTGCTGGGTTGTTTTTTTAATCAGTGCAGGGTCAAACAACCCCATGTTACAGGTTATTAATTTTAGATGATAATAATAAAAATACTAATAACAAAAATAATAAAATTAATAACAATAATAACACTACTGTTTATTGATTCAATTAAAGTGTTTATTCCAGGAAATTAATTTAATCATAAATTTAATCATTGGGTTTCAACAAACCCAAACGCTGGGTCATTGTCAGCTGATTACGGTGAAAATAACCCAGCAACATAGTCAAAATGCTCAACCTGAAAAATGCTTGCATTTGGGTTTAAAAATAACCCAGCATTTTTTAGAGTGTAACTTTGATTACACACACACACACACACACACACACACACACACACACACACACACACACACACACACACACACACACACACACACACACACACACACACACACACACACACACACACACACACACACACACACACACACACACACACACACACACACACACACACACACGTGACCCATGAGTCTGTGTGCATTCGGGTTTAAGTCCCCACCAGGATAGAAAAACATGAACACACACACACACACACACACACACACACACACACACACACACACACACACACACACACACACACACACACACGTGACCCATGAGTCTGTGTGCATTCGGGTTTAAGTCCCCACCAGGATAGAAAAACATGAACACACACACACACACACACACACACACACACACACACACACACACACACACACACACACACACACACACACACACACACACACACACACACACACACACACACACACACACACACACACCATATCCAGTTTAGTCCATTGTTAGTTCATGTAACGTCAATAACGCAACTAATAACTTATTACAAAAATAAATACATTTTTGGGAAGTGTAATAATAATGTTAACTTCACATCTGTCAATATATCAACTATTTAACATAATTGGAGAACAGTGCATTGAACAATTTGCATCTAGGATTGGATCGATCGACAAAAACAAGATTAATAGAGCCAATACTAATAATATAACATAAAAGGATGGTTGCATGCATTTGCTTTAAACTGTAAAATCCCTGCAACATTTAGATGAGATTGATTGAGTCTACTCGAGTTCAGATGCACATCAGGTTTACAGGCCCTAGCACTGGGGTTTTGAAAACACTGAGTCAGTGTGTGGTCGACATCGAGTGGATGGGGATTCGAGAACAAACCCAAATCTTCGACTTCCTCTCAGAGGAGTTTGTAGGCGGAAACTGTTCGATACGTCCTCACAAAGCACAAGCTCCCTCGGCTCAATCCTGCGGCTCTCGGGAACCGCAATACAAATAGGGGACAAGCCTCCATCCCTGTGAAGTGTCAGGAATAAAGCAGAGCTCAGCCCCTATGAAGGGACACAGCGATTGATTGAGTCCACACAAGACCTGCATTAGGAATGAGGTTTCTGAATAAAGCAGTGAAGAAAGGAAGCTCTGAGAGTGAATGAGTCCATTTACAGCCTCGGAAAAAAGGGGAAAAACAAGAATTAGCTGAACGAGGCAAGAGGGTTTAATGAAGAAATAACAAGTCTAAGCTCATTATTATTCTTCCGATTCTTCTGAGAGCTAATTATTAACAGTAATCATGGTAGCAATGTTAGCATGTCAGTTCATGTTAGCAACACATGTAAGATAGACAGTATATGTTTCAATACGCTGGCAACGTGATAATACAAGTTAGCAATGTGCTAAACATGTTAACTAAAACATACTGGCAACGTGATAATACAAGTTAGCAATGTGCTAAACATGTTAACTATATGTAAAAACATACTGGCAATCATGTTAGCAATGTTAGCATGTCAGTTGATGTTAGCAACTTGTGCTAAAACATGTAAGAAAGATGTTAAATATATGTTTCAACACACTGGCAACGTGATTATACTAGTTAGTAATGTGCTAAAAATGTTGACTTAAAACATACTGGCAACGTGATTATACAAGTTAGTAACAGGCTAACCCATGTTAGAAAGATTTTATCAACGTGTTAAACATGCTAGTGGCAAGCTAAACATGCTAGAAACATGCATTCATTTTGTTAAAACAGGTAGAATTTGTTAAACAT
The DNA here is from genome assembly GCA_036326025.1 of Chrosomus eos. Classification (NCBI taxonomy): domain Eukaryota; kingdom Metazoa; phylum Chordata; class Actinopteri; order Cypriniformes; family Leuciscidae; genus Chrosomus; species Chrosomus eos. Next base: position 2,141,526 of record CM070820.1, read on the forward strand.
GCAAAAACGTGTTAGCAATATGCCAGAAAGATGTTATATATGTTAAAACATGCTGGCAACATGATTATCAAGTTAGTAACAGGTCAAACAATGTTAAAAAGATGTTAGCAAAATGCTAAATATGCTAGTGATGAGCTAAAAATGCTAGAAAAAATGTTAAAACATGCTAGTGTCAAGCTAAAAAATGCAAGAAACATGCTATCTGTTTGTTAAAATGGGTAGCCTAAACAATGTCCTAAACATGCAAAAACATGTTAGCAACAGGCTACGCCATGTTAGAAAGATGCTAGCAACAAGATAAAACATGCCAGACAAGCTATAATGCTAAAAACATGTTAAAACATGATATAAACTTGCTATAATTGTGTTCAAACATGTAAGCAATGTAAACATGCAGAGACATGCTAAAACATGTTAGCGATGTACTATAACTTGTTAAAAATATGTTAACGATACGTTAAAACATATTGGCAATGTGATTAAAAAAGTTAACAACAGGCTAAAACATGTTGGAAAGATGCTAGCAACTTGCTAAACATGCTAGTGATGAGCTAAAACATGCTCCAAGTATGCTATCATTGTGTTAAAACATGTAAACAATGTGCTAAACACGCATAAACATGCTAGACATGTTTTCAATGTGTTAAACCATTCTGTCAAAATGAAAAATCATGCTAGCAATGTGTTAAAACATGTTAGAAATATGATAATTTGCCACATTTGTAAATCTATGGTGTCCCCAGAATGTGTCTGTGAAATTTCAGCTCAAAATTTCAGCTCATAATACCCCCAGATCATGCATTATAGCTTGTCAAATTTGCCCCTTTTTGGGTGTGAGCAAAAATGCACAGTTTTTGTGTGTCCCTTTAAATGCAAATAAACTGTAGCTCCGCCTCCGTTCAGAAGAGGGCGGAGCCTTAACACAAGCTTCAGAAACTCCAGCAATAACAAAACAGGCCAATCTCACTCATCCAGAATCCCAGAATAACCAGCAGCGAGTGCAGCCTTACGGAGAGACTCAGAAGAGTTTCTGAATGTTAGTGGAGACATTTATGTAGTTGTTGTGGAGTTACACTGATCATCTCATCATCATGTTGAACTTCTACACAAGTGTCCACAGTTCCTGAGGTGTTTATAAGACAGCGCTGACATGTTCTGGCCAATAGTGTTCAGTGCTCGTCTGTGCTCAACCACACAACAGTTTCAGGCTTTGCTGGATCTTCTGTTGGGTTACAACTGCTCACTGTTGGGTTAGAACTGCTCTCTGTTGGGTTAGAACTACTCACTGTTGGGTTAGAACTGCTCTCTGTTGGGCTAGAACTGCTCACTGTTGGGTTAGTATTGCTCACTGTTGGGTTAGAATTGCTCACTGTTGCGTTAGAACTGCTCACTGTTGGGCTAGAACTGGTCTCTGTTGGGTTAGAACTGCTCACTGTTGCGTTAGAACTGCTCTCTGTTGCCTCACTGTTGGGTTAGAACTGCTCACTGTTGGGTTAGAACTGCTCACTGTTGGGTTAGAACTGGTCTCTGTTGGGTTAGAACTGCTCACTGTTGGGTTAGAACTGCTCTCTGTTGGGTTAGAAGTGGTCTCTTTAGGGTTAGAACTGCTCACTGTTGGGTCAGAACTGGTGTCTGTTGGGTTAGAATTGCTCACTGTTGGGTTAGAACTGCTCTCTGTTGGGTTAGAAGTGGTCTCTTTTGGGTTAGAACTGCTCACTGTTGGGTTAGAACTGGTCTCTGTTGGGTTAGAACTGCTCACTGTTGGGTTAGAACTGCTCTCTGTTGGGTTAGAAGTGGTCTCTGTTGGGTTAGAACTGCTCACTGTTGGGTTAGAAGTGGTCTCTGTTGGGTTAGAACTGCTCACTGTTGGGTTAGAACTGCTCACTGTTGGGTCAGAACTGGTGTCTGTTGGGTTAGAATTGCTCACTGTTAGGTTAGAACTGCTCACTGTTGGGTTAGAACGTGTCTCTGTTGGGTTAGAACTGCTCACTGTTGGGTTAGAACTGGTCTCTGTTGGGTTAGAATTGGTCTCTGTTGGGTTAGAACTGGTCTCTGTTGGGTTAGAACTGCTCACTGTTGGGTTAGAACTGGTCCCTGTTGGGTTAGAATTGGTCTCTGTTGGGTTAGAACTGGTCTCTGTTGGGTTAGAACTGCTCACTGTTGGGTTAGAACTGCTCTCTGTTGGGTTAGAAGTGGTCTCTGTTGGGTTAGAACTGCTCACTGTTGGGTTAGAAGTGGTCTCTGTTGGGTTAGAACTGCTCACTGTTGGGTTAGAACTGCTCACTGTTGGGTCAGAACTGGTGTCTGTTGGGTTAGAATTGCTCACTGTTAGGTTAGAACTGCTCACTGTTGGGTTAGAACGTGTCTCTGTTGGGTTAGAACTGCTCACTGTTGGGTTAGAACTGGTCTCTGTTGGGTTAGAATTGGTCTCTGTTGGGTTAGAACTGGTCTCTGTTGGGTTAGAACTGCTCACTGTTGGGTTAGAACTGGTCTCTGTTGGGTTAGAATTGGTCTCTGTTGGGTTAGAACTGGTCTCTGTTGGGTTAGAACTGCTCTCTGTTGGGTTAGAACTGGTCTCTGCTGGGTTAGGGTCGGCTGGTGTGTGTAAACGTGCAGATTAAGGGCTGTTAATATTATAATAAGATCCTCTTCATACGTCAGAAGGGGAGCAAAATCTGACCGGCTTATTTTTGGTCATGCTTGAAGAGAAAAGCTTTCCAATACAAAGTTTTCACTTTTCACGTTTTCTGGATTGGTAGATGCACCCGATTATTGCACTTAAAGGGACATTGTGTAGGAATTTCTCCCATCTTGCGGTGAAATTGTTTTTTGCATTCAAATGAATTGTGTTCTCCAGCGCCTCGCTTTTTCAAATGCGTGTTGCATCTACGGTAGCCGTTATGTACCAAAAAGCTGGCAGGACGTCTTCTAAAAGCACTTCGTCGAGTTTTCCTTCGGGTGAACAGGTTAACAATCTATTAAAATATATTCTTAGCAAAGTTTTAGGTTACAAAAAGTAAACTTGCAAACCTAGTTTTTAGCGCCGTCTCTACTTTACTCAATAGCTGCTATTCATCAAAGAGCCTGTTTAACTTTTAACTATAATGTTCTACTGTCTACAATAAAGTACACAACAAAGCAATGAAAAAAAGCTTGTAATTAAGACTAATATTGACTTACTGTCGAAAAGAAAGCAGGACTTCTTTGAACTCTTTCTCCTGCATTAACTCTTTCCAGCTGGAAAAAGCTATCCCGACATTAACATTAATCTCCGGTCATGTTTATGTTCTATTTTGTACTTTTTTGGCGAGGAGGATTTCTTCTCCTGTGGCTCGGCATATGTATGGTCCGACTCCGCCATTAAAAATAACAGTGCAATGCAGCCTTTTAAACTTGCCGGGTTTTAAACAAGCGCCTCTCGCTGATCTCCTCAGTTTCGTGACGCTGGCTCTGAACGAAAACGCTTGTGGAAACGCGCTGGTCTAGTACTTTTTGTCCCTCTCTGCCATCATAGTTTTGCAAGATGGCGGAACTACGTGGAAGCCTCCGTGGACCGACCCGTCCCATATATAAAGATAATACATTCTTCATTTACGAGGATAAGTCCGATAATTGGCAGAGGTATTTGTACACCATTGAGGACATATTCATGAATAAAAATATTGATTTTAGATAATAAAATACCTAAAAAAGTACACATTGTCCGTTTAAACGGAAAAATCCAGATTTTCATGATATGTCCCCTTTAATGCAATCCTCTGATATATATGAGTGCAGTATGAATATGAATATGAATATGAGTGCAGTCGTCTCCTCCTAAAACCTGACATTGTGAAGGTTTAGTTTGTTTTTGCCAGTGACGGATGATAGCAGACACAGCATGTTAAGCCTCAAGGTAAAGCACGTCAGTAAAGCTGTGGCGTTATCTTGCATTTGGTGTTTTTTTGCTTCTTTCCAAGCCTTTTTTGCTTAAGTTCTAGTTTTTACAAAGTTTCCTATTGATTTTCTGAGAAAACGTCATTGCATTGCAGCATTAAAATGAAGATCGCCCACAGTGTCTGAGTTCAGAAATCTTTTAAAAACCTACTTGTGCTCTTGTGCGTTCAATGTCTTGTGAAAGTTGTTTTTAATTTTTGTATGGATTTAAAAAGCTATATTATGTACAGCACTTTGGTCAACCAAGGTTGTTTTAAATGTGCTTTATAAATACAGTAAACTTGAAACTTGAAACTTGAAGAAATTAAAACAAACACTCAGAACTATATTATGTTTTATATATTCCAATATTCACTGTATTACTGTCATAATAATAATGAATAATTTGTGTAATCTGTAAATAATTAACAATAAAAAGGCAGAGCAAGTTATTACATTTTAGACATTTTTCTTTTGGAATAACATGCCCTGATGAATAATGCACAACGAGACCACGAATATTTATTACAGAAGCAAATTGGGTTTAGTTTTATGTGGACCTTAACCAGGTCTGTCAAGGTGACTGTGCTCATTTTAAACAGCACAATAAAGCATGGCATTGTAAATATTCTGTCGACCTTCTTCCTCTGCAATGTTTTCCGTAATGCACATGCATTTTTCCCGATTATAGAGGAAGAGGTGCATTACTTGAAGAGAGGATGAATAAATGATGACCCGGTTGCCCCGACAGACAATATGGCTCTTTGTGCACAATAAACATTAATCAAGGTGCAAATTGCATTATTGTGTTAGACATCTAAACAGTTCCCCTGCTCGCGATGTCACGGTGTTGCAGTATAAATGTGCACAGATTAATTATTATATGTATTTTTCCGTAGGCCTGCGGTGGGTTTGGCTGCGTGCCTCTCTGAGAAACATCAATATCAGACTGTGTTTATCATGTGCTTCAGATGCGGGATCACTTTTCGTTTGATGCATGTGCTTTTCTTCAAAAGCCCATTTGCATCAGTTCTTGTAGTTTAGACAACAACAGAAACTCTTTAGAGGCTCATATGGTATAGAAAAGTATTGCATTGACAAATCGACTCTGTTTTTCTGAATTAACGAGTTAATTATCTCAGAATTACGAGATCATTTTTCATGGAAAAACATTTTTTGCTCAGTTTTTTTTCTGAATTAACAAGTTAATTATCTCAGAATTACGAGATAATGTTTCATGGGAAAAAAAATTTGCTCTGTTTTTCTGAATTAACGAGTTAATTATCTCAGAATTACGAGATAATGTTTCATGGAAAAACATTTTTTGCTCAGTTTTTTTTCTGAATTAACGAGTTAAATATCTCAGAATTACGAGATAAATGTTTCTTGAAAAAAAAAAAGTTCACTCTGTTTTTATGAATTAATGAGTTACTCAAAAATTTGAGATAATTAAGTCATTAATTCAGAAAAACAGAGCAAAAACTTTTTTTCCATGAAAAATGATCTTGTAATTCTGAGATAATGAACTCGTTAATTCAGAAAAAGAGAGTCAATTTTTTTCCTCAAGTGAATGCAATACGCTTCCGTACATATGTGCTACACAAAACAAAGTTTAGCTAAATTTAGCGTACTAAATATGCAAACTATACAGTATATTTTGGGCTGTAATAATATATCGTGTCACAATATATAGCAATACAAAAATGCAACTATTTATATTGGATTATTATTACTATATATAATGTTGAATAAAATGTATAATGATGCAATGTGGGAATATCTGTGGGTCCTGATCATGCCAAATGTCTGATGTTACCAGTAAAAAGTCCGACACTATTTTAAAGGGTACCTATCATGGAATTTTGAAAATGACCTTTCATGTAGTGTGTAACATAGATCTAAACATCCTGCAAAGTTTTACATATGAAAGTTCACCGTCCTTTTCGTTGTGACGTCAAGATGAAAAATTATCAAATTGGCCGCACTCACTGCGCTCGCAGACACCAGGGAAAACTTGACAACAAGACGAAAGCGAACTTTTTTCATTGCCCAGAGACGAGCATGTGAAGAATCAGTGGCTAGAGTTTATATTTACAACTATACCACACAAGTATAGCCCGAACTTTGTGCTGTGTTCACGTCATTTTAATGACGATTCCTTTACAAACACAACCGACTGGGTCATCTGACCAATCACCGCAGATTAGCATCACGCAAAGGAGGGGTTTGGAAAAATGAGTCGTTGAACGAATCATATGGGAGTCGGTGAGCAAATCAGGTAAAAATAAATGCATATTTTAAGACAACAAAAGTGTTTTTTGTCATTGCATGTAAAACTGTTGTTGGGGACTCCCAGAACATTATTAGGAACATTTTAAATGCCATAATAGATGCCCTTTAATATATCGAGTCGGTGACAGAGTGAAAACATATTCTTCTAAAATAATTCTGTATTTTCAGCTTCAGCTTCATGAATATTGTTATTCTGGTGTCTCTTAATTTACACTCATAATATCAAATTTAGCATTTTAATCGACAGTAGCTACATTTTTTGTTAACCTTTTATCAATTGGACATGAATGTGTTTTTAAATATATATAGCCTACTGGTTTTCTTATTCTTGTTTTAAATATTTTTTTATAATATATTTCTATATTATATATTTATCTATTGACAGTGTCACTTTTTATCCTATTGATAACTGAGTGATTGATCTTAATTTCGTTGTGTAGAGATATGCAATGATAATAAACTAAACTAAACTAAACTAAACTAAACTAAACTAAATGTCTTGGAGTATGGCAATAATATTGTGAGTTCAGTATCGTCGTGATATGTTTTGAATCGTGATATGATGCTATCGTTACACTCCTACAGTACATATATATATACTGTATAACAGTATGTTGCAGTTGTTATGTACTCTGATGTTATGCATATAATTATAGTTTGATTCGATTTATTTTCGATTTTATTATTGCTGTACTGTTTTATTATGTTTTGTGAGGTAACCTTGAGTGCTCAGAAAGGCGCCTATAAATAAAATGTATTATTATTATTATTATTATTATATATCATCAGTAATAACACTAACTTTGCTGATGTGTCAGTGAGAAACAGGTAAAACTATTGCACTGACCTTTTCCCTTTGCTGTGAAGATTTGAAAGATTAATATGTCCCTCTCCCCGTTTTTAATTTCAGTAAAATGATGCATTGTTACATTATGACACATTAGTCAGAAGTGATTAGTTAAAGCAGTCCTCGTTAGACGCTCAGCTTCATATCTGTCATCCGCACTTCCAGCAGAACTCAGTGTGACTCCAACATCTCCACTCATTCATTCATTAAACTCCGTAAACAGCCGTATGGAAGTGGGAGGGAAGGATTTCATTGACAATTAGATAATTGCATAGAAGAGAGAATATTAATCTGCATTTAGATGCCTGGAGCTCTTAGCATATCTACCTCTTAATTATGTATAAAGACCTGCGAACGCCTTGAGAAGACGAGGATGTTTGTAAGAAGGTAACATCCATAAATTTACATGAATCATGCTCTGTGTTTGCATTGCCAGATAGTATTAATAATGTTTTTTTTTACCTTTAGAATGTTAATTATGGACGTATGCATGGTATAAATCATTAATATTTCATATTTTTTTTTGAAAGGTGGGTAAGGTCAAGTTCTTATTAACAGTGAAAACACAAACATGTAATTAGCTTCCCAAACTACAAGCTACTCAAAACATAATTTGCATAAAAGCTACCCTTTTTAATATCGCTAATGCATAAGTTAAAAAAAATAGCTAAATCATGAACACATTGAGGAATACATCTTAATAAACATAATAAATTATCCGTTTTTTTTTAGGCTGTATTATTCTTGCACATGAGCTAAAAAAAAAATCTACATATTAATTAGGGAAACTGCATCAAACGAACGTAAGGCCATAATGCCCTATTTCTAAGTCTTGATGTAGTTTCAGGCTCTACTAGAACAGGTTTTTCTTCTTAAATGTTGATTATTTTCCTCATATTCTCCATTGTTGCGGCTCCTCTCTTCCCAGTCTGTCAGTAACGCTCTGTTTACTTCCTGTCTCTATGAAGCCCCTCCTCCTGAAAAGCACACTGTGCTCTGATTGGACGGCTGGATCAGTGTGTTGTGATTGGTCGAGTGTGCTTCGAGTGTGTTTGGGAAATGCCCCGCCCCTTTTCCATAACCGCCAGTTTAACACACTACTGACTCACTCACCCAGGCCCCGCCCCTTTATTCTGCGCATTAATTATTATAATGAGGTATTTTATGATGTGTTCGTTCCCGGAAGAAACTCAAGATACAATGGAGGAGTTTCAGGAGTTCAGAAACACTGATATAGAGAAGAACTCCCGCTGGAGAGAAACTTCTTCATTATCAAATGGCATTACACACTAAAGAACGATGAACATGGAGAAAATGTCCTCTCTGAGTGCAACTAATAAAATTTAAAACAATCTTGATGGCCCAAAATCAAGATTGGCCCATCAAGACCATAATTGGGCCATATTTAAAAAAAAAAAAAAAGAAAAAAAAAAGTTTTCTCGGATATATATGACTGTATATATGACTAGTGAAAACAGCATAATTTAATTTAATAAAAAAAAAAAATATTCTTATACTAAATGTATAAAAAGGGGAGTTGCATCAGTTAAACACTGCAGGCACAGTATAATGCACACACTTCTAGTTTGAGCTTCGTTCTGTCACGTCACATATCCCACTGCGCAATGTGACGTTAGAGTGACGTCTGTTCTATGTAATTTTTGGACATCCAATTTCGGTCCACTGAAGGGGTTGTTTTGTAACGCCAGGCGACGTCTTTATTCGGCGTCTTTTGCACGTCTAATATTGACGTCGGTGGGACCAAATGTGGTCGTTTGTGGACGTCTTTTCAACATCAAATTTAGGATCTCCTATAACTTCTATAACTGTAGTCCCATGTTTCAAAAAGGTAGAGGACATTTTTAAAGGATGTTATCTGTACCATATAATTACATTTATGCATTTGGCAGACACTTTTATCCACAGTGACTTACATTGCATTACACATTTACATTCCTGCGTTCCCTGGGAATCGAACCCATGATCTCAGCGTTGCACTAGGTGGCCGTTTCACAAGCGCTAACGCTCTACTGTTTGAGCTACAGCATTTGTACAGCAATAATTATAAATAATCTGTATTCGTATGTATTAATCATGTTGATAACAACAATGTTGATATTTGTAAATAAAAAAAATATTGCATATTAATCATGTAAATTTCCTGCACCTGTAATAGACATCCAAATGAGGTCCAAAAAAATGACCCAGTTCAACGGTCAAATGTTGGGTCATGGTTGGACGTCCAAATAGTGGACCTAGTTTGGACGTCGAATGGATGTCCAGAATTGGTCATGGACCGACGGACCCAATATAGACATGATCTGCACGTCTAGCCGACGTCCAGTGTTTGGTGGGAGGATAGTTCACGAGGAGGTGAATGATGTGTTTTAATAACAGAGTTTGTGTTAGTGCTGGAGAAGATCTTGAGGATCATTAGAGTTGATCATGACTCTTATCGTGACATAAACACTGCAGGAGATAAGGCAAAAAATATTACATATAATAAAATATTAATACACGTGTTTTGGATAAAGACAGTGAAGCATTTTTTTAGTAGCAAAACATTTAGCATTTTTTTCCTTTAAAACGATCAGGCTAGAAAACGATCTGGTTTTCATTACTGTACAGTTATTAAAATCATCCAGAAATTAAATTCAGTACAACAAATACTACAAACTAAACATGTTTTATTCAAGTCAACCTACAGTATATACATTAATTTATACCAGCAAAATTCATTTTTATGGACTAAATCGAGTTTCGACATACAGTGTACCATTATCTTTACTTACAACTTTTATTTTACATTACAGTAATGAGAATCATCCGATTTTCTTGCATTTTGAGGTGAAATATGAGCTGAGTATGTTAGGACAGATGTAATAAGAGTGGAGTTGCTCAACATGAAGGTTTTCTTGACTAAAAAATATAAATGATCAAATGATTTGTATTCTTCAAACAGTATTTATCATGCAAAATAACAATATATTAATAGGGTGATCACATCAAACTCACATATATGTATGTCAAGTGCAACTAATACACTATAAAACGACTCAAACACCGAGTGACCAACAGCAGCACTTCATTAAATATTAGCATATTAGCAAGAAAGAAAAAAATAGTTGCATCTGATGTATAATACAATGTGACCAAAAACTTCTTTTTATATATATATATTTTTGTTGAGGTCTCTTTTAAATTCTTTTACAGGAGCGCATTATCTCGTGTCCATCTCACGTTCATGCAGATATCAGTATGCACAACTTAATTGCATAAATGAAGCTAATGCAATAAATGCATGTGTGAACGCGCAGTGTTAATTATCCTGCAGAAGAGATGCGCTGTGTTCTCGTCCACATGTCACAACACATCATAACACTGACACTCACCCCGCCTGAACTTATCATGCCACCAATTAGCCTGAAGAAAGTGACGGCTGTTCCTCCTGTGTGTAATCCATCCTCATCTGTGAAAGGCCAGCGAGTCAGGCTAGCACGCGCTCTGCAAACTGGCCTTCTGCCACCAGGACTGTGGGATTAAACGGAGAATAAAGCACAATATACGGCTGCTGGTGCGGGTTAGGCCAACAAGATTAGGTTTCATTAAACCTCATTGGAAAAACATCGAGTCTTGCATGTTTCATGACACTTTCAGAATGAAATGCCCAGAGAGTGGCACTAAGAGTGTGTTCAGTATTATCAGAAACAGGTGAACGTGAATCTGCTTTATTATTACATTGCTTATTGTATGTATCAATGCAGTTCGGAAATAAAATAATTAATGAAAAATAAGGCTAGAGGCTACACTTTTTGTCCTGGCTGTAATACAAATAAATTATGAACACATGAGAGAACCAACTAAATATTATTAATAACTTAATATGTCGTAGTCAATGTATACTTTTTATTCAATGCATATTTTTTTGCATGCAGTTCGAAAATAAAAATAATGCTTGCAAATATTATAGAGTTTATATAGAGTCATAGAGTTGGATTAGCATTAGCATTCAAAATCTAAATATTATTACAAGTTTGTGAAATATTTTGTAAGCATTAGTTGTGCTTGAAGTCGATTGTTTTATTTGTAAAAATAACACAATGAAATATGCACAGGTGCGTGAGCATAATTTTTGTCCTGGCTGTAATACAAATACATTATGAACACATGAGAGAACCAACTAAATATTAATAACTGATTATGTTGTGGTCAATGTATGCTTTTTATTCAATGCATTTTTTTTGCATAGTAAAATAAAACCTGTAGCTTTATGCCAAATACATGTGTTGTATAAATACAGATACAGTTTAGTGTTTTGTTCTTCCCTGATATTAAAAAAAGAAGAATTGATTTTCCTCATATTTGGATGATTTAATTGAATTTGTAGGGTCATTAAAAACTAATATCCCCCCAACATCACTTTTGGCCACTACTGTACACTAAACCCTAAACATCTGATAGTGTAAACATTGCATGTTTTTGAGCTCTTTTGTTGTGACTTGTGTTTTTAAAATCATGCACTACGGTAAAAGTGTTTTGAGGTCATAACACGGTATTGTGCATGAAAATAAGTCTTTATTATGCATTAATCTGCAACTGATGATGACTAGTCTATTCTTGGGCGATGATTTATGTCTATTACATTTTTCACTGACAGCCCAGTTTGTGCTTGTTTTAGCCTAGACGTCAATGCTGTGTTTGGATGCATATTGTCATTATTCATTAATCTGCAACTGTAATCATAATTTTGTGTGAAAAGGAATACAAGTTGTTGGTGTTTTACTGCCTCCCTTGTTGTATTGGTATGCGTTATGAGTTTTGCAATTGACTTTTTGGTAACACTTTATTTTGATGGTCCCTTTAACACTTTCTGTTGACTATAAGTAACTTTGCAACTACATGTCAACTTATTTTACTTATACTAACACTCTAATAAGAGTTAGTAGACATGAAGGTGCAACGTTAACAGAATGCGTTAAAGGGACCATCAAAATAAAGTGAATAAAAAAAAGCGTCTGGGTTAACTATAGACCCGATATAATCCGGTATAAACACACTTCTAGCCAAAATAACCTTGAATTTGCTTACAACTTGTGAGATGTATGATATTCCATCATGTAAGCAAAGTAAACAAGAGTTTCATTTCTTCACTCATTTCATTTCTTTATCTTGATGACTAAGTCTATTCTTGGGCGATGGTTATGTCTATTAATTGTGCTTGTTTTAGCCTAGACGTCAGGGCTGACGTCTTTTAAACGCTTACACATCGAGCATCAACCAACTAAAACAAAACAAGTCAGAAAACCTTATTCCGGAATGTTCTCTGAAGTTCTGTTTTTAAAACGCGCGAACATTCCATTTTGTGTTCAACATTATGTCATTGTTACATTTGAATGTTCTCTGAACATTCCGAAACAAGTTGTTACATTTAAAAAACGTCCAACCAAACCGTTTCAGAAACAAAATTCCCCATGAATTATGTATGAGTAAAGTTTTAATGTTTACATGTATTAAGGACCAGATCGCTTCATAGCCTTGCTGGGTCGTTTTCTGAATGTTGTCTTGTGTCCTGCAGGTCTCCACAGAATGGAGCGAGAATGAGCAGAGAGCGGTCGAGAGTGAAGCATGAACTGGAGGCTCATTGAAGTCACTTACCTCCTGTTTATATGGGACCATATAACAGTTCAGTCTTCCCGCCAAGAGCCCTCGGCCAACGAACAGCATGTTAGCAAGCAGTTTGACTGGCTCATCTCTGACCGTGGCCCTTTCCACCACTCGAAGGGGTACCTCTCCTTCATGGAAAGATTTCGCCAAGGATTCACGACCCGGTATAAGATTTATAGGTGAGTGCACTTCACCGACTCAATGCTTTAGTGCGATAAGAGCTGGATCTCGTGAAGTTTCTGCTGAAATGCTTATGGCTTATGAGGAACTGCCCTCGGTGTGAACCTGTTTTATCATTCAATGGAGTTAAAAGCATATCGAACATTCAGTTCTGCTCATTCATTCGATCTGATCAGATGCTTGCCGGGTTCCCACGCTCATGAAAAACCTTGAGAATGTTTTAAATAGTGTTTCCAAGGCCTGGAGAAAATCATGGGCGTTTTTGAAGTTAATTTGTTTGTAGTTCTGTTCTGAAATATTGCTATTTGAGGCTGAGTGCAATCTTAATATTCAGGTTTTTTTAAACAAATCATGTTAAATTAATGTTTATTGTGTATATGAGCTGCATTGTGTGTATACGTGAGCTGTAGTTCTGGTGGAGCAATGCTTTCTGTTGTTGCCTATGGAAGTCTTTAAGATCTAAGAAGAGGTAAGACTTTACAAAAAGTCAAATTAGTTAATGCATCCGGGATCATGGACTAGCATGCATTAACACAATCATAAAAATGAGGAGTTTAGAGAGATTGATTCATCCGACGAGTGGTTTGAGAATTATTGCAAAATGTGGTGATGTTCAAGGTGAAACTCGAAACATGTTCAATATCGTGCAACAGTTCATGTATTTCAGTAATTCAAATCAAAAGGTGAAACTAATATATTTAGTATAACTATACATATGCATGATTATACTTTTCCGACATTTCTGTATTTAAAATCCTTTTTAGTTGATTTCATGTAATATTCAAATTTTCTGAGATTTTGAATTTTGGGTTTTCATAAACTGTAAGCCATAATAATCAAAATTATAACTTTTTTACGATATTCTATTTATTCGAGTTTCACCCGTATATTAAGAGAAAATGAAACCTTTGATGCATAGAAACTTATTGTAGGAGAAATGTAATGCCTTTAAAATAGCATAATATGGGCAGTTTAATGCATATTAGTCCTGATATTCTGTATTTAAAATCCTTTTTTTATATATAGATTTCATGTAAGATTTAGAATTTGGGGTTTACATAAACTGTAAGCCATAATCATCATAATTATAACTTTTGCACGATATTCTAATTTTTCGAGTTTCACCCGCATATTATGCGAAAATGAAACTGTTTTTTGACCTTTGATGCATGTAAACCTATTGTAGGAGAAATATAGTGCTTTTAAAATAGCGTAAAATGGGCACTTTAATGCATGTTAGTCCATGATATCTGATATTCTGTATTTAAAATCTTTAAAAAAAAAAAAGATTTCATGTAAGATTTTGAATTTTGGGTTTACATTTTACCCGTATATTATGAGTGTATATTAAACTGTTTTTTGATCTTTGATGCATGTAAACCTAATGTGGGAGAACAGGTGGCCCCTTGCCTTTAAAATAGCATGATATGGGCACTTTAATGCATGTTAGTCCATGATATCTGATGCATTAAATAAATCAAACTGAATCCCTGTGCAGACACTGTTGATGTGAGAGAAAAGTGACCAATTTTGCTATTTTGCCGAGAGATAAGCATGCAGCTGTTAATGTGGCACTTGGGATAAGGTATTGTGTTGAAAGAAGTCCTACCGAAAAGTAATCAAAGAATACACTGGATTATACTGGTAATGGACATTGCATGCACTATCACGAGCTTTCACGGCACAACTGCTGTTCTTTTCTCAAGAACGCTGCCTCTTGATGTGCAAAAATAAGCTTTCAAGATAATAACATATGAAGTCACTGCAGAGGACACATGCATAGGTCTCGATATCTTCAGTGCATCGCAGGATAAAACTGCATTAATGTTCTCACAATCTGCAGTGAAGCGTGAGACGCTTGTGTTTCACGCTGACTTTATCAGACTTGGTGACAGTAAAGCTTTGCTGAATAAAGAAATGCTTTCGAGATTAAGATATTGCACACTCTAATCATTGTGTAATTAACAGTAGCTGTTGTACACAGTGTGAAAATGTCCTGCAAATGAGTGACGACAGTGCTATAACAGGCATTTAATACTGTACGCATATTTACAGCTGTGGGAACAAATGGGACAAACAATTGTCAAATTTACTACAGAGCTTTTGGCACAGAAAAATAGTATAATGTAGTGTTTTATGCACATTTATGCTCGTTTGTATGGAAACGCTTTTTACATACAAATCAGATTTTTTACACTACGGTTATCGTGGCTGTAATAAATCACGGTAAAGATATATTGCGGTATCTATAGGAAAAAGTCAGATTCATCTTTACTTTGATTAGTTTGTGTTTTGCTTTCTTTATTTTAGCCAATAAGACACACAATTGCATACAGCAATTACAATAACTGAGATCTAATTATTGTCTGAATTAATTAAATTCAGAAATTTATGGACATTTTTTTAAGACAATGCTATGTGATTTAATTTAGAGGAAACTAAATTGCAAACTGTTTTTTTTTAGCTTAGCAGAGAATCAAAATACAGTTTATGGGAATAACAGCATATTTAGCTTTATAACGTCAGTCGAGTGATTGAAATGAACTGATGTGGCTTATCACAGAACGAAGAACGAATTATATTATTTTATAGTATTCTTTACAGTGATAAAGGCTATATGTGCGTTATAAATATAGATTATCCTCATGAAAATAACCTAGATGTCTTGAAGAACACAGAAAAAGCACGTCACAACGGTGTGTTAATTCTCTTCAAGTATAATCAATGCATTTTATAAAGCGATAGTTGCATGAAAGTTTAACATTTCTATGAGTCTAACTTGTGTGTCGAGTATGAATGAAACAAATTACATGTGAGAGTTTAACGTTTTCATAACGCTCACATCGCCCTAGTCACATTCATTTAAAAAAATTACAAAACCCCCCATTTTTTTTTTTTTTTTTTTTTTTTTTTTTTGACTAGGGAAGTTTTTTAATGCATGTAGAATGAACTCTTTTAGCACAAAAGCGCAAGTATTTTTCCTCCTGTAAATGTAAAAGGGACAACAGTCAATCTAGAGAAGCACAAGGCTATAGACAGAAGTGAAAATTAAACTATTTTTTTTTTGTTTTAAACATTGGATACATCCACAGTGAAATACTGGCATTGGCATTTATTCTTTCCTGATATAATATCCTTCCGTTTCCATGAAAAGTCCCCGTCAGTATCAGTGACACTTACATAAATCACCACACACTCTCAATAAGTTACGAGTACGTGAGAATCTTACTTCTCAGTAGCTAAATGAACATTTCTATAGTGTTTAAGAGGTGAAGAAGTACTTTTTCTGCTCGTTTAAATCTAGTTTTTCCCTGTAACACATTCAGAGACTCGACAGCATTAGCACTGTCCTGATGAACACCAGTCCATGGCATTGTGTGCATCTTTTATGGAGTATGCAATCACAGAAAGCGCCGTAAAGACCTTGATCTAATGTCAAACCCAAGATGGCAGACAAGGAGAGAGAAATGTCAATTATAAATATCTGTATAATTAATGTACATTGTTAAGTGTTTCAGATCCGTGACTCATGAGGTTCAATTTAGGATGCAGCCCACTAGGGATTTAAACAGAGCTACGGTTTATATATATATATATATATATATATATATATATATATATATATATATATATATATATATATATATATATATATATATATATATATATATATATATATATATACGGTTTATAAATATATATATATATATTTTTTTTTTTTGCATTAGAAAATGCAAGTAGTTTGTGAACTCTACATGATCATTTTTTTGTTCTTGTGTGAAATGTCATCATTATGAAATCATCATAATTATTATTTTAAAACCCCCTGTAGTCAATCATTGCATCCCTATAAAATGCATCTTTGATCACCAAAATTACATATTCAAAGATCCCATATTGTCAAAACTGAAATTTCCTGTTTTTTTTCATGATAACAGAGATCTATGGGATATGTAACTACCATATAAGTTTAAAACATTGGATCCACAGACACACACACCTGAGTAAAGTAGCTGTGCCTTTTCACGAGCCGTTGTGACTTCTGTATATTTGTGATGTCAGAACTACTCAGTCCCGCCTTCAGTCTCCACCCCGACCAATGGTGCGTCACTCAGAAAACAACAGGCCAATCAGAAGAGACGCTCATGAATATTAAGTAGACGGGCCAAACTCCAGCTGTTGTTGGCAGAGCTCCTGAGAAAGAGCTGTAAACATATTGAGATGCTTTTTGGTACTTATACCGCAAATATATATTCTTAAGGACATCAAAACCTAAAATAAAACTTCAGAAAGTTGTACAATATGAGACCTTTAAATGTTTTTACCTTGCAAAAAATCTTTATGTCTTAAAATATCTTGAATGTAACTCGACACCCTTGCCTCATTTAGTATGCGCGGTTCTATGAATATGCAAATGAGCCCCGCCTCCACTCACTCACTCACTCACTCAGAGATCCACTGGTTGACGATCACTCGTTGGTCTGATTGGTTACAAGGTAGTTTGTGACGTCAGAAACACCAGCGATTTAAAAGCGTGTTTTTGAGACTGTCTTTGGTTCACTGCAGTTTTAAGGAGAAAATATGAATTTACACATGCTTTGTGTTATAAAAGCATATTAAAAACACCACATAGATATATAAACAACATTAAAAGCTGGATTTACACCACAGACTTTAACAATGTGCAAGTTGTCATTATTCACTCACTTTGCAAAAAAAAGCACATCTTTTAATCGTGTATCTCTCATATGTGATGAGTGTACAGCTTGGAAACAAACAAAAGCATTTAGTCTTTTATGTGTTATATCAGTCTGAAGAATCAGCAGAAAAAGAGGAGAAGCCCTGCTGAGAAGCATCTGTGTAGCGAAACACTTCCTGGCGTTTATGAAGAAAAACTGGCGTGTGTAATTCGCTCTGTGTCGCACAGCGTTCTGTCGTGGATTCATTTGTTAATCAAAGATTCTACACTCTTATAAATAAAGGCTCCAAAAGGTGTTTTTTCTTCAGCAATGCAATAGAAGAACCATGCAAACTTTATTAAACATATTTCATATTATAAAACTACGGTGACGCATTGCTGCCACATACATATTATTTTTTCCACTCAACTATGTCGTAGTAACGAGATCTTATGTCGTTATAACGAGATGTTATGTCATTAAAACGACATATTTTCTCGTAATAACGAGATCTTATGTTGTTAAAACGACATATTTTTCTCGTAATAACGAGATCTTATGTCGTAATAACGAGATGTTATGTCGTTACAACGACATATTTTTTTCGTAATAACGAGATCTTATGTCGTTAAAACGACATATTGTCTTGGCCTTATAAGGACATGTCATGGACAATATGCCTTTATCCACATGAAATGTATAACCAATCATGTCTGTATCATACTTCTACGTTCAAAAAGCTGAAGCAATAGCAGCCCACAATGGATGTTTATGTTAAAAGATCAAATTCTGTACACACCTTATTAATAAAGCATGTGTAGCCTACATATTCGCTGAGCCCATAATACAAACATTGCGTTTAATTGCACATTAGGCTAAGCGTTTTCCTCCCATAGACAACCCTTATAATAAAGAAAAAGCTTAATGTGGCTTAATAGGCTATAGCTTACTTCAGTGATAAAGATCAAATGCTGTAGGCCTACACGCCTTATTAATAAACCATAGCCTACTATCCGACAGAACAGCAGATGAGCCCAGAATATGAACGCAGCGCATTTAATTACACGTTAGGCGTTTTCTTCATATTATATAAACCCTTTATTATAAATAAAATAAAGGTGGCTCTTAACGTGTCTTTCTATGGGATGATGGCATTGCAGTAGCTACACATCAAATACAAATTTAAATGGTATTCAATGCAAAACAAAAATGAAAAATATAAGTTGCCAATAAATTAAATTAATAAATTATTATGGCATTAATTAGCCCACAAACAATATTTTTTTAAAGCCTAAACGAATGTATTTGTTTATCTGTATAGGCTAAGTGTTTCAGGCGCCCTTTTCAAACTGGCGCAAGAAAATGCAACAGAATTTGATTTGTTAACCGATTGATTTTTTAATTTGCTCGCTCTAACGTTAACCTAGATAAATGTTCGCTATTATTAAGCGCGTATCCAAGCGTTTGTGGAGCGCGCACTGCATGACATGGAGGCGCCGGTGCCATCACTCTCATTTTCCTATCAACAGTGGACTGGAAACAACTGAAATTACTCCATCATTTCTGGTCATACAGAAAAGAATTATACATCAGTCCCAACTACTTTTATTTGTGTAAATTCACAACAACAAGAAAACGTTGTGCTTTTGTAAAATAAAAGAAAACGAACAGGGCGCGCTTTCAAAAGCGCGTCTCAAAAATAAACTGAAAAACAGTGTATAGACAAGCCTCACAGACATGAGAAATAAAGCCTTCTATACAAAGCTTATAAAAAATGTCCATCAACGAAAAAAACCCAATCGAAAGCAAATACAAAGCCTACCATCTGATTATGTAATCATGTCTGTATGAAAGGCGCATCTAAGCTACATTACAGCGGAGATGTATGGATGGAGATATGATTGCAGCAGGCAGCCTATGCTGATTTAGAAAAGACTAGTTTATTAATAAACAATTAAAATGCTTCTTTATTTTTTTTCAAACACTTATATTATTATTAACCGACTTCTGCCGGTGCTTTGCGGCAAGTTTTATGCATGCGCTTGAGCACGGAATATATAGCCATATATGCACATTGAATATAAACGTGTGATTAGTCATAATTGCTTAAATTAACAGTCAAGAAAAATCTTTAGTTTATGGCTTAATTGAATCTAATCTATTGATTTAATATTTTACATTATTTAATCAGTAATTATATCCAGCTCTTACATTATATTAGTTGAGTTAGCATAATTAGTTAATGAACCAATACAATAATAAAATAAAGTTTAAATTAAGATAGGCTGTTTACCATATATTTCTATATCATTGCTTATTCCACCACACAACGGACTGTTTATAAGGTGACAATTCGTTATACATGTGAAGATTGTAGGCTGTATCTTGAAGATGTTTGTATTGTATTGTATTGTATTGTATTGTATCTTCTGTTATAAAGACGAAGATTGACATTTCGTTAAACAAAATAAGAACACAATGTTGTAAAAATTAAACAACTTAGGTTATATTCTGTTAGATGTGTTTTGACTTTGATAGGCTACATTTTATGTGGATAAAGGCATATTGTGCATGTCCTTATAAGGCCAAGAAAATATGTCGTTTTAACGACATAACATCTTGTTATTACGAGAAAAAGATGTCGTTTTAACGACATAAGATCTCGTTATTACGAGAAAAGATGTCGTTTTAACGACATAAGATCTCGTTATTACGAGAAAAGATGTCGTTTTAACGACATAAGATCTCGTTATTACGAGAAAATATGTCGTTTTAACGACATAAGATCTCGTTATTACGAGAAAATATGTCGTTTTAACGACATAAGATCTCGTTATTACGACATAATTGAGGGAAAAAATAATATATATGTGGCAGCAATGCGTCACCGTATAAAACGACTAGTTGTGCATTTAGAATGATACAGGGATATAATATTTATTAACAAAATGCATGGAAGTCCTCCAGAAGTGTCCGTTCATAATTGGTCATTCGGTTCACAAAATGAATTATGCA
>CM070820.1:2169617-2229617 GCA_036326025.1 Chrosomus eos
AGTTACATAATGCCAAATAAAGGCTGTCTAGTCATGTTTTGCCCCACGATGCGGTGAGATCTGATTGGGTCCAAATGCTGGGATTATACAAGAATCAGAAACAGCGCCAAAGGCCCGTGGCCTCGTGTTCAGATTCACAAATACACTTCCTTCTCTGACTGATAAAATATGTAATAGACACTGACCCAGATGGACCTATTCAGTGCATTATGAATAGACCGATGACTAATGCATATTTAATTACAGTGAAAGAGATGAATGCACACAAGCTATTTACCAGAAAATGCACACGACACTCAGGCAAGATGAGCTGCAAACTTTCATATTATAAAACGACTAGTTGTGCATTTAGAATGATACAGGAATATAATATTTATTAAAAAAAAAATGCATGGAAGTCCTCCAGAAGTGTCCGTTCATAATTGTTCATTCTGTTCATAAAATGAATTATGCACTGCTGAAATTTATATGTACAGTATAAGCACTTTCCCTGCTAGAATGTTTCGAGTCGCAAATTAAATAAAAACTGAACTACTTATAATAATTCTTTCAATTTGTGGTCAGACATTTGTTCACTGTGGCTAATATTCTAATAACAGGATAATTGGAATGGTCACTATACTGCAAATCCCCCTAAAATATTATTAATAATAATTATATATATATATATATATATATATATATATATATATATATATATATATATATATATATATATATATATATATATATATATATATATATATATATATATATATATATATATATATATATAAACATTAATATTAACTAATGCAACCTTATTGTAAAGTGTTACCGTATTTTTAGTATATTGTAAAAAAAATACTGTACAAACATATTATATTTTTAAGCATGGTTACTATTTGAAACCAATTAATATCAACACTTTCATTGTTTTTCAGTCTAAATTGAAATGTGGATATAATTTCAGATCGTGATGTTTGCTTTAGTTTTCATACTCTCAATTGTTTTATCATTCAAAATTTCAGAGGATGCTTGAATTACTGCGAGCCTTTTTGTATAATATTGTTATTAATAATCACCTTCATTAATCATCATATTTTGATAAATGAGTGCTTGCTAAAACGTGTTTTTACTCATTCAGTGTGCGGACTGGTTGGGAACAATTTTGTGCCAAACCTATAATAGTGCAGATTATACACTCACCTAAAGGATTATTAGGAACACCTGTTCAATTTCTTATAGATGCAATTATCTAATCAACCAATCACATGGCAGTTGCTTCAATGCATTTAGGGGTGTGGTCCTGGTCAAGACAATCTCCTGAACTCCAAACTGAATGTCAGAATAGGAAAGAAAGGTGATTTAAGCAATTTGAGCGTGGCATGGTTGTTGGTGCCAGACGGGCCGGTCTGAGTATTTCACAATCTGCTCAGTTACTGGGATTTTCACGCACAACCATTTCTAGGGTTTACAAAGAATGGTGTGAAAAGGGAAAAACATCCAGTATGCGGCAGTCCTGTGGGCGAAAATGTCTTGTTGATGCTAGAGGTCAGAGGAGAATGGGCCGACTGATTCAAGCTGATAGAAGAGCAACTTTGACTGAAAGAACCACTCGTTACAACCCAGGTATGCAGCAAAGCATTTGTGAAGCCACAACACACACAACCTTGAGGCGGATGGGCTACAACAGCAGAAGACCCCACCGGGTACCACTCATCTCCAATACAAATAGGCAAAATAGGCTACAATTTGCAAGAGCTCACCAAAATTGGACAGTTGAAGACTGGAAAAATGAGTCAGAATTTGGCGTAAACAGAATGAGAACATGGATCCATCATGCCTTGTTACCACTGTGCAGGCTGGTGGTGGTGGTGTAATGGTGTGGGGGATGTTTTCTTGGCACCTTTTAGGCCCTTTAGTGCCAATTGGGCATTGTTTAAATGCCACGGCCTACCTGAGCATTGTTTCTGACCATGTCCATCCCTTTATGGCCACCATGTACCCATCCTCTGATGGCTACTTCCAGCAGGATAATGCACCATGTCACAAAGCTTGAATCATTTCAAATTGGTTTCTTGAACATGACAATGAGTTCACTGTACTAAAATGGCCCCCACAGTCACCAGATCTTAACCCAATAGAGCATCTTTGGGATGTGGTGGAACGGGAGCTTCGTGCCCTGGATGTGCATCCCACAAATCTCCATCAACTGCAAGATGCTATCCTATCAATATGGGCCAACATTTCTAAAGAATGCTTTCAGCACCTTGTTGAATCAATGCCACGTAGAATTAAGGGAGTTCTGAAGGTGAAAGTGGGTCAAACACAGTATTAGTATGGTGTTCCTAATAATCCTTTAGGTGAGTGTATACTATAATGATGATATGATTTCAGATTTCACTGTTTGTATAATATTTTAATAATCACCTTCAGTAATCATCATATCTTGATAAATGAGTCAAATAAATGTGTTTTTACTCCTTCATTTCCAACAATCTGAGCAATTCAGTTTGCGGACAGTTTGTGCTGAGTTATACTATAATGATATGATTTCAGATCGTAATGTTTGCTTTAGTTTTCATACTGTCAATTGTTTTATCATTGAAAATGTTATGGACAAACAAATGTTAATGTTATGTCGAGGAGGCTTGAATCCCTCCTGTCCAAGCACAAACGCCCCGGCCTTGATTACTAACAGCTCTTTCTTAATAGTACCGTTGCCCGTTGCCTGGGAACAAGCGCGACTCCAATGAGACGGCTGGTGGCAAACGGCACGTAATAACAATAGAGGCGTCCCTGGAGTTCTGTGCTCAGAATCAGACCGTCTTTATAGAGCGAGATTAAACGACAGGAACAAGCAAAGCTCAGCTCCTGTAATGACCTGGGCTCAAACGCTGTGATTCCTCATGCTGATCTCACGCTCGGATTAGCCAGAAAGGTCACAATCACTTTGAGGAGAATGAAGAATCGCAAATCTATGAGTCGGGGCCCAAAGGCGCGTTCCCAGAGAATAATTAAATGTCTTTAGATCAGTAATCTGCGCTGACACATCACTGTTGGCTGCTCTCTTGAGCTGAACTCGGCCTGTGAGGAGGAACACTGTTTACATGCTCTTTAGAGACACACCAAACAATTACTCTTTTTTCTTCTTTTATTATAGTTTACGTGATACTACGTGTTGAGTTAGTTGCATGTAGTAAATGCTGTTATTAACAAATGGACACTGTGGAATAAAGGGTTACCCACCAAACCTTTGAAAGATCCTATAACTTGAGATGTGAAGTTCACATACTAGTTTGTAATTAATTCAGTATTTAATTAGGTCACATTATTTGTTCGTAAAACAATATGTAATAATCAAAGTCATTTATTTACCAGGACTATAATTGGGAACTCAAAAACACATTTTTACAAGTGTTTCACATGTAATCTCATGGGTTTCACATGTGAGTTTTACATGTTTTACAGGATTTCATGGGTTTCTCGTGTGAATTTTACTTGTTTCATATGATCTTGTGTGATTCACATGTTTCAGATTGGAATATATGTGATCTCACGGGTTTCACATGGGAATTTTACGTGTGTTTCACCTTCGTGATCATTCATGAACGATCCGTTCATTGCGTCTGTCACGTGACAAATGAACGAAAGACTCGTAAGCTAAGCTAAGTTCATTATGTTCCCTGTAAACTATTTTTGACTGCATTATAATGATTTCTTTATTCAGAATATGATCAGGATTGCATAGGTGGATGTGTTCGGGGAATTTGGCAGTTAGAAGTATAACGTTTAAAGCCACTTGAATGAACGAAATGACTCGAAATGACTCGAAGATTCGTTCATTTTGATGAACGAGTTCGAACAAGAGAGTCAGTAAAATGATCCGAACTTCCCATCATTATTGCACCTGTCATCACATGTGTTTCATGGGAATTTACATGTTTTTCACATGCGATCTCATTGGATTTACTGGGAATTTACATGTACATGTTTCACGTGATCCTAACATATTTTAAATTTTTTTTTCTGCAAGGGCTGCAATGACTAAACAAATGGTCAGATTTTCTTTTTCTTCCTTTAAAGCTCCAGATGCTCTTAATGGACAGATTTAACAACACATTTACTGTAGGCCGCATTTACACTGCAGATCTTACAGCTTCTTTTAAAAGTAACCCATATCCAACATCTGCATTTAAAATATACACGAAACAACCCAAGATAGACGTACTTTCCGTAGACGTACGGAAAAGCACAGGGCGAAAAGGAAGTAAAAACGGCATGAAAATACAAGCTTTTGCTTCACAAACTATCTTTAATGGTCAGCAAAGCATTGGGTTGAGCCTTCATTGGAAAATGTGATGTGATTATGTGAGTTGAAGATATTCACCACTGTCGAATTAGACTGACTTACGACTCACATTAACAGGGAATATCTGATTGCAGATGCGAATGCACGTATATGATTCATATCAGATTTATTTGCACATATGCATGAGGCCTAAAACTGAGAATATCAGAATATCTGAGAATATCAGAATCCATATGCTTCTTCCCAGCTGACATGTTCTTGGGTCATATCCGATCTGGAAAAAATCAGAATTGGGTCACTTGAACTATATAATAAGGTTAAGTTAACAACACATTCATACTGTAGACTTATGGTAAGACATTATCAAGATTATTTTTGTGGGTGAAGTTTGCTTCATGTAAACAGTGACTCAATAACCGATTCTCAATGCATTTCTCAATGCAACTCGTCACTCAGATTGTTATGCTGATCAATTCATAAAACAAATACAAGCATTTGCAGTCGTGGTCTGAGACTTGGACCTCACTGTGACTGTTTTAGCCAGGATTTCAATCATCCAACTGTGATTCTGTCACTTTTAATCTTCCATTTTCCAGGAATCGCTCTCAAACTATCACCGCATGAGCTGGATTTACCAGGACCCTTCATATTAAACAGTTTTTGGAACATAGCCCAACATTAAAGGAATATTCTGGGTTAAAAACGAGTTAAGCTCTATTGAGCTCTGCAACATGCTGTGAGTCAGCACAGAAAATCATTCTGACTTTCCCTCAGACACAAAGAAAAACATGTCTTTCTTGCAGTGGAAATATGAGAGATATGCACAGCACTGCAAATCAAGAATATGTTCAAATATTCAACTACCAGTGTAATCAGATTTGTTTTAAAACCTTGTCTGTGTTAAAATTGGATAAAAATCCAATCTTGTTACATCAGTTGTTTTTTTGCGTTATATGAGGACACCCATTCAGATGTGAAATAATTACTCATAAAGTCACAGTTTACATGGAGAAAACTTCACCCACTGGAATTATGTTGGTAATGTATAACCAGAAGCAGAATATTAAACTCACCAACAAATTACTAGACAACTTTATGTTATGCAAACCTCAACATGTTTATATCTATATACAGATAAGTATTGAATGAATGAAACAGAAATACTCAGTCAAACTATAAAAAAGGAAACTCTTAAAGGTTGAAGACAGTAAACTTTACATTGGCTTGAACTTAAACACAGGTTTGCACATTCATTTTAATTGGCAACTAAAAGTCTCAAATGTATCGCCATCTAGTGTCGAGGAGGTTCAGTTCAGGCAAAGGTTTCACAATAAACCTGGTGCTGTACAAGGAATATTAAAAATGTAAAAATGGCTATCAAACCCCATAAGCTAATGGACAAACTAACCGTTATAGTCTATCAGTGTTTTATGGTATATTTTTAGAGAGAGAGAGAGAGTGTCATTGCTGCAGTGGCATAATAATAAAAGGAGTTAGATTGCTCAACAATAAAATCAAACGACATTATGTGCTGCCAATAAGCAGAAGCCCATAAGCACTTTATGTATGTGTTGGGAGTGTAATTGTTTTGAATTTCACAGAATTATGGATTTTGGAAAATTAGAGAGTGTAGTGACCGATTGCTGGTATTGTATAAATAACATTTGATATTATACAATAAAATTCAATAAAATTACCATTTGTTTTAGATTATATATCTGCTGCTTGCCAAGCTTAATCATTTATACAACACTTTTTTCCACTTATTTTCTTGATCAGGTAAACATCAAATTTGAATATATATTTGAATTGAAATAATGATAAACATATTGCATCCAAATATATATATATATATATATATATATATATATATATATATATATATATATATATATATATATATATATATATATATATATATATATATATATATATATATATATATATATATATATATATATATATATTATATGATATTTTTTATATATGAGATACACAATCATGCAGCATATACATTGCATACTAATATATTACATATAATAAGGTTATGATTTCTCATTGCTGGTCCTCAGATGGTCCAGAGGTTTGTGTGATCGGCTTGATCAGTTGTCCGTGTTTTTTGACCTCAAAACCAATATAAATGCAAAAATGTCTATTATTGCACTTTAAAGTCTGCAATTGCCTAATGCAATCAAAGCAAAAAAATGACAATTGTTATGTCAAACGTAAATATTTATGAGAGTTGTGATCTGCGTGTGGATCAGGTTTTTTAATTTTTGTGAAGACTTGAAAAGGTGTGAGAGAGACTCAGGATCATTCATTCTTGGTTAAAAAGGTTTTATTTCCCACACGAGAGAAGCTACTCATCTGATTTATGTTATGAAAAGGAAATACGAATACATTTTTGCAGAAATGTCCAGAACAAACTGCAGTTTTGCTCATGCAGCATCTGCTAAACTTGGGTCAAAAATTGCAGATTTCTCATTTTAACCTCGACACATAACAGATGTCAAGCAGCGTTTCCACAAGTGCCAATCTAGCAGAAGTCCGCGCACCTGCCTCCACAACTCCTGCTCTTCAACATCAGCACTTTTCAGCAGACGCGTCCTATTTTAAGTTGTTTTGCTTTTGTCTAGTGACAGCGGCACATCTTCAATCTTACATTTCTCACAAATCGAATGCACACAGATGTATTTACTTCACGGAGCAATAAAGGAGCTCTCCTTCAAATGAAATATCCGTCTGTCAGCCCCAGCTGAGCCCTACACACTGTATATACGATTACTGGAGCGCACGTCGCTTTCAGAGAGAAATAAATGGGACAAATGGTAAAAGTCGATATGGCGGAGATAGGAATCAAAGTCTTTCAGTCACAAGAGCCTAGAAGTTAGTTCATTCATGTGTTGTTGTGTTGTTTGTAATGTATGGAACACATACGACTTTATATTACACAATTCTGACTTTACATCTCGCAATTATGAGATAAAATGGTCACAATTCGCCTTTGGCTAAGCCACACCCTAGAATGTAGATTGACCAATCACAGCGCAGATTGAACGAGAACGAGCTCCCACAGAGAGGTCCGACACTTTTTCACAGCGCTCCATTGACTTTAACACAGGCGTCTCATATTTTTGGTCTCGGCAGGCTATTAGCGTCGTAGTTTTATCAAAAATATGGTTAAACGTTGTGCCTGGGTCATTTGTAACACAGATACGCGTTTCCCAGAGAGCTTGGAGGGGGTGTCGGTTTTTTTCCCTTCACAAAACCGAAGTCAAATTCTGACAAGTGTCGCGTTTGGGTTAAACTGTGTGGACGTCCTCAGTCAGCTAAACCCCTCAGAGATCAACAAGCACACCTTTGCTTTTAACCTTACTGTGAAGTTATACTAGTTAGACAGTTTTATGCTGTTTTAGGTTATGATTTCGGTTCTCATACCGGTTGTTGATACGCTAGCACACGCTGCTAATAAATACAACATTATACTCGTGTAGTCCGTTTGCTTTGTAATAACGATTATAGAAGTGAATAGAGACCTACCCAGCTCTGCATGAGCAGTGTTGCTCCTTGATATTGTTAGTCCCAGCCTCCGTCTCCATTAGTAGGATATGCGCTGGGTCATTTTTTGACTGTGACCGGTAACGTTATGCTTTTGCCTCTATTTGGATGCCTTGTTGTTCCTTGCATTTAACCTGTATGTCTTGAATATAGTCTTCAAATGTATATTACCTTTCAGTATCTGCCTTTGCGACACATGGACTTGCTAATTCAAAAGATGCATTACAAAAATGAGAAAACATCACGATAGAACTTGCAATTGGCCATTTATGAAAGTTACTGGACTATAGATGGGAAACCACATCAAGCATCAAACAAAAGTGTGGATTTGTGTTTTTGAATTATTCAGTGTTTTTGTACAAATCGGTTGAGTAAGTGATTCAATGACTCATTGACAAAGACAGTTGCTATATTTCATTGGCTAGTTCTATTAATGTGTTTATAAACATTCATAATGTTGTTGCAGATGAAACATAACACAGATTACATTAGTCTATTTGATCAGGATAGATGTTGATTATGAATCACTCATACCCTTCTCTGCATTAAACTGGCGCAATAAAAAAAAATCATTAACTGATAATGTAACACAAAATACCCTAATGTACATTAAATCAATAAGAAAAATATTTTTTAAAATCTATTTAAATTAAATATAATATATAGGTGATGTGTTGTTCAGAGGCTTCTGGGAAAGTTTTTCACCCTTAATAATACAACGATTTATAGGTTTATACGATTTACTTGCAAAAAACATACATTTGGCAATATCTCACAGCAAAAATATAAGGTTTTACAATACAATTATTTATAAAATGAAATTTTAAACAATTTTTCCAGTGGTTTTCCAGTCTTTTTTTTACACACGTTTTTGTTAATCAGCTTGTAGCAAAACGCATATCAGCGAAGCTAAGAATCCTGATATTTTAGGAGAGTAACACTCATAATTATCTTGGCAACTTATGGTTTTACTTGATAACATTTAATTATTACACTGGCTAGACGTAGAAATCTAATGCTAAGAATTAATTGCAGGTTGTCAGCAATCTCAGCAGTAATGAGAAAGCAGAGGTGGTTAATAATTGAGACGAGCGATCTCATGTTCCCCGCGTCCCCGCTTGCCCTCTGAGACGAACCCGGCGTGGATCTGGATGAGATCTCAGTCTCACCGGTGTTCAGGTGTTGGTTTGCGTTACCTTACTGAGGTTTCATGAGCTCGGGGATAGAATGACTGCTTCCAAAAATAAACCTGAACCAAATGCACTGTGGTTCGAGGTGCAAGATTGCTAATTTCCACTTGTCAGGCTGCCTCTTGACTCGCTTCACCAGAGCAGCTTATAATAACACGCTAACTAATTATCATGGTCATGGCATGTTTTTCATGTGCAACTCGCTGACGTGAAGTGGTGCACTTATGATCATCAGGCTCTTTTTACATCTGCAACTGCAATTCGCCATGATATACCAAAGTCTTCATGTTATTTTGTATCTATGACAATTCACATTGGTGCTTTAGCTGAATATATTAGTGGACTGTAGTGAATGCTATATAATGCACGTTGCATTTATTGGTATATTTAACCTCAAAAATCAAAACCCTGTCCTCAATTACACCGTGTCGCAATGTGACGCCACGACACGTGATCGAAGGCACGTTTTTTATGTTAATCAGAGGCAATCAGAGACTGATTGATTTGGTTGCGAGTGCAGTGCGCTTTCCGAGAGACTCCGCCCACACGCTCTTCTGATTGGCTGTGATTTTTGATTGATTTGTTTGTGAGTGCAGTGGGTTTGCAGAGAGACTCCGCCCACACGCTCTTCTGATTGGCTGTGATTTTTGATTGATTTGTTTGTGAGTGCAGTGCATTTGCAGAGAGACTCCGCCCACACACTCTTCTGATTGGCTGTATTATTTGATTGATTGGTTGTGAGTGCAGGACGCTTGCAAAGAGACTCCGCCCACACACTCTTCTGATTAGCTGTGAATTTTGATTGATTTGGTTGCGAATGCATTTTTGTAATGATTTTTCAAAGTTTATTGGAGTACAGGAAAATATTTTTTTGCAAGTAACCCGAACACTAGCCTACTAATACTCTACTGAGAGTCAGTTGACATGTAGTTGCTAAAGTCGACTGTTGAAATAAAGTTTAACCTTTTAATTTTCGGGGTGAGCTGTTCTTTAAATAGATATCTTGGCCCACATTTTCAGCACTGCACGTTTCTTCTCTCCGGCGTGCACTTTTGAAACCCAATATTCTTTAGGACTAAATGAAAACGTCCAGATATCGATCTCACGCGGGGACACAATGCCTTCCCGTGACAGGCTGAGCAGCCTCATATATTCAGTGTGTGTGTGTGTGTGTGTGTGTGTGTGTGTGTGTGTGAATGCCACGGTGGAGGGCAGCCCGCTATCTCAGCCTTTTGTTTTAAGCCAGAGACAAATCCTTTGTCCAAGTGTGCCGGGCTGAATGGGTTTGCTTGATCCTGCAGTAATTAGATGGAGCAGAGGTGGCTGATTTAGATGCAGTCCACAGATAGAGCAGGGCAGTGAGGGGAATGTGTAATACACACACACACACACACACACACACACACACACACACACACACACACACACACACACACACACACACACACACACACACACACACACACACACACACACACACACACACACACACACACACACACACACACGGAGTTAACAGGAAGAGAGGGAGAGAAGAAAAGGTCACAGTCAAGGTGAGAAATAATCAGAGACACTCGCTGTCCATCGAAGTGCACAGAAAGCATGACAAGTGCCCTAATCAGTGTGTTGCCTATTACTAGTCTACCTCGCTCTTCTCATGAAGCCTGTCTGGATCACACGCTGATGTTTCGTGGAATACGATACTTTTAACATTTGTTCTTTGGTGTATCATGACATTGGAATATTTATGGTCACTCAGTTACAAATTATTTATATCTGTAATGCATGAACGTGAAGACATTTCTTCCTTGTACATGTTTTATGTGTGAAAAAAAAATGGCAGATACATTATACTGGAATAGAGAAAATAATGCTTATTTTTAAAGATTTTTTTTTTGGCGGACATTTTATTTGACCTTGTTACGCATTAGTTATAATATTAACCATAAATTATGCATAATTACATGCAACTAACCTTAAACCAAACCCTAACCCTATAGTAAGTACATGTTGTTAATTAATATTACTCAGTACTTAAATATATAATTACACTGTAACCTTAAAATAAAGTGTAAGTGAAATATGTTGCAGTGTAATATTAATGCATCACTTTAGCAATTGTGTAGTTCC
The DNA here is from genome assembly GCA_036326025.1 of Chrosomus eos. NCBI lineage: Eukaryota > Metazoa > Chordata > Actinopteri > Cypriniformes > Leuciscidae > Chrosomus > Chrosomus eos. Next base: position 2,180,790 of record CM070820.1, read on the forward strand.
AAACATTATTTACACTGTTAAAAAAAAAACAGAAAAAAAGAGGAATAAAACAAATGTTATTTTGTTAGGTTGTTGTTGTTTTCCAGTGTAGAATGTAGACACAAAAAATAGAATACAATTAGAAAAGTGTTAAAAGTGATGGCAATAAACATATGTAATGTCATCAAATTCAATATTCTACGATCCATAAAAGATTTCTGTCTTTAAAGTTGTTCAGAAACATATTGTTATTATGTTGTTATTGCAGTGCTTATTTATATAGGTTCAATATACTGATATTTAAATCCAAACACATAGAAATTTGCGTGTGCTACAACAAAAATCAACAATCAGACACATTGTATATAAATATTGTGCTGTACAAACGCAATGTACATTTGTAATAATATATAGTTCATTTACAGTATTACTGGCATTACTTGCATTATGGGAAAGTAATACATTGTAAATTGTATTGCAACAATTTGGTCCAATTAAGTTAATGTATTAACTAAAATTAACTATTTATTTGTCACAGTATTTATTAATCTTAATCTTATTAATCTCTAGCAGTTTACTGTTAGTTCAGGCTCATTAAATAATCGGTCACACTTTAGTTTAGGGTCCAATTCTCACTATTAACTATGACTTCACCTTAATAAACTCCTAATTACTGCTTATTAATAGTTAGTAAGGAAGTTGTTAAATGGGTGGATAAAGAGATGCAGAATATGATCATGCAGAATAAGGCATTAATATGTGCTTTACTAATAAACATATACCCTAATAATATGCATGCTAATAATAAGCAACTAACACATTTGAACAGTCACTGCAAAAAAAAACGTATTTAACCCAACAGTCTGGTTATTACTAGAAATTACCCATTGGTTATTAAAATTACCCAACATTTTTTTTGCAAAATAACCTAATGACCCAATATGAGTAATCCAACGGTTGGGTTAAAAAAAAAAAAAACTTTTTTTTACAGTGTGGGAATTGGATCCTAAACTATAAAGTCTTACTCATATTTCATACTTGTTAAGATTAGATGATAATTGAATTCCTCGGAGTGTAAATGCCTTATATCTAGTTTCGTTTATAAATGGATCATTACACAGTTTCTCCAAGTTTGTTTTTGAGACTCAAGCTGGAATACATAGAATTGGATTTAATATGACATATTTCTATATTGAATATGAGCTGATGTGACTTGATCTTGTCGTGAGTGCCGGAGGTCACGAGTTTGATTCATGCTTGACTGAAGACTTCCTAAAATAAACCTCTTAAATAGCATCTGTTTGTCAGTAGATGTAGAGATAGATATCACTGGGACGAGACGAGAGACTCAAATAATCAAGTGTGCTTAAATTATTTCCATCGTCTGTGGATCATAAAATAAGATATCTGGAAAACAAGATATGTTGTCAATATGTTGTGTGCACTAAATAATTCAATGACATTTTCACTCAGTACTGAAAACCGAAGAGAAAATTATATTATTATAAAATAAACAAATGCAAATAGGCTTTATTTTCATTAAGCAAAATTAAATTTCTTATTTTACCATGAGTTGCAGGTTCACTCTTTTATATTGCTTTTCTGGTAATGCTTTACAAGCGGCTCATTTGTTATTGTGCATTAAAGGATTAGTTTACTTCAGAATTTAAATTTCCTGATAATTTACTCTCCTCCACGTCATCCAAGATGTTCATGTCTTTCTTTCTCCAGTCAGAAAGAAATGAAGTTTTTTGAGGAAAACATTTTCTCCATATAGTGACTCTTCGATGGAGTCCAACGGGTCGAAGGGTTAAATGTGAGTTTCAGTGCAGCTTCAAAGTCTCGACACGATCCAGCCGAGGAATAAGAGTCTTATATATACTTTTTAAGCACAAATGTGATCACACATTACGTGATCACGGAGAAAGGTTTACAAATGTAGGGCGAAAAACTTCTCCAACTTCAGAAACATCCAACATCACTGTTTTACCTTTTATTTTTTATTTAGTTTGGTAAATGGCGTTTGACTCAGTCTTTGCACGTTCGCTTTGTAATCACTGGGTCGCCTTCGTCACGCGTGACCTTTCAACATGATTAACTAATATGTGTGTCGTGTCATGCAAGTGCAAGACGAGCATTTGTGGTTAAAAAGTATATAAATGTTTATTTTTGTTATAAAGTGAGTGATTATATATGCAGAGCAGAGCCGGTCACTCTAACTCTTGATGACTCTGTGGAGTTTCAAACAAAATTGAGGAATTTAGGAGTAATTCAAATCATAACGTTTGAGCAACATATTTTGAATACTGTTAAAATAAAATTTTTCCATCTAACTGTGCGTTCACACCAGACGCGAATAGCGCTTCAAATTCGCGCCTACCGCATCTAGTTATACGCTTGAACACTTTGAATCCATTCTCTTCATTCATTCGCGCGTAAATTTCGCTTCAAACTTTTGTTTTTTACGCGCGTCACGCGCGTTGGAATCGAAACCCGTTGGCGGCCATCTTTTTTATGTTGATCGAGCATTCATCGAGAGAGTCACCGCTCTGTATTTGCTCTGGAGAGCAGAAAAGTGATTAACCTGTCCTGTGATTTTTTCTCTCTCTCACACAACACTGTCCAGACACAAACTTATGCACCACCGTATGTTGGTTGTCTTTACATTATAATAATATTTCATATAATCTAGATATGGAATAAATATCATTCAATACAAAATGAATATGTCTCATATATTAATATAAAGTTTTATGTGATAAAATATTTGCTTTGTTGTGCATTAGAACCACACCAGGCATTTAGTCATATTACAAAATAATTTATTGAAGCATCCGAATACTTCACCACATGACAGCAGCAAGGAGCTAGGCTCCTGATTGGTTAACGCGGCGCGAATTGACGCCAAAGTTCAGATTTTTCAACTCGGGTGGCAGACGCGAATTCGCATCAAACGCGTGAATGCACAAAAAGCACTTCATAAAATCATTCGCGCGTACGCACTAGACGCTCAATTCGCGCGAACTTGACGTGCGAATGAGGCGTATTCGCGTCTACGCGACACACTCTATGCCTCATTCGCACCGCAGGAATTTTTTACTCGCGTAACGCTTCTTTGCATTGACTTAACATTGAAATAACTCACGCAAGACGCTCTATTCGCGTCTGGTGTGAACACACCATTAGAAATATTGGCAGATTGCATCCAATGCTGTCGTTTACTGTTGCTGAGAGATTGATAAACACTTTTGTGTTTTCGCGTATTACTGTAATGCCTTGTTAGCTGGCGTGTCAAATGCTACCTTAAACAGAATGCAGGTTTTGCAAAATTTCGGCTGCCAGAATCCTGACTAGAACTAATACATGAGACCATATTACTCCCGTTCTGGAGTCTTTGCACTGGCTTCCCATTAGGTTTAGGGCCGACTTTACAATTTGGTCTTTTAACTGTTCCCTTAACTCATTTTAGATTAATGGGCTTTTTCTTCATTTGCTTTTCCGATTGGGATCAGGCAAGACAAATCTTTTGGTATTTTAAAATTTCAGCTTAAATCTCATATTTTTAGGTTAGCTTTTAATTGATTTGTCTTTTATGTTTATTGTCTTTTTTACTGTGTATTATTTATTTTTGTGTGTTGTATCTTTGCTGTTTTTTTTTTTGTACAGTGCTTTGAGATGTACATTTAAAGGCGCTATAGAAAATAAAGGTTATTACTATATATTATTCCTTGGCTGGATCGTGTCGAGACTTTGAAGCTGCACTGAAACTCACATTTAAACCTTCGACCGGTTGGACTCCATTGAAGAGTCACTATATGGAGAAAATCCTGGAGTGTTTTCCTCAAAAACCTTCATTTGTTTCCGACTTAAGAAAGAAAGACATGAACTCGTGGAGGAGAATAAATGATCAGTAAATTTTAATTATGAAGTGAACTAATCCTTTAACTAACATTATTTAGCAAAGTGCAGGATATTTTGCAGTTAATAAATGTTCATGCTCAAGTGCATTTACTAAAGTTAACAAGCATGAATGTTTTAGTAAATGCTGAAATTAACAAGTTGCCATACAAGTATTGATCATTCTTAGTACATGTTTAATATAGTTAAACAGAACCTAAAGTCTAGCTCTTCAACAGCTGATAAGAACACACAGATTCATAAGTAATAAACCGTACGGCTGAAGACGTTTGAATGCTTTTGCGTATCACAGTCTCTCTCTGTGAAAATCAACAACATCTGAATTGGGTGGGATAATGTCGCATCGCTCTCGAACCCCAGATAATCATCCGCCACGATGGGATTAGTTAATTACCGGCAGGAAGAGCTGGCAATTAGCAGAGAAATGGAGCTGGAAGACATGTCAGGGTTAAGCAGTGCCGAAACCACTGAGTGGGCTGAAACTGAGTCTCCGGGGACGATATTCACACGGCGGGAAAGAAAACGCAACGCGCATGTTTGTTTGGAGCCATTTTAATCACTGAATACGGGAAAACAGATGTACGGTTGTGGAACGATGGGTCTTCAGAATTAGGGAGAATTGAAGATTTACTCCCACACGACAAACACTAGCACTAATGGATGTAAAGTCGCTGTTACTCCCGGGTTTGGGATATAAACAAACCCCTGAATGCCCGTAATAACACTCTAAAAACATGCTGGGTTGTTTCAACACATTTTTGGGTCAAATATGGACAAACCCAGCCATTGGGTTAACTTTTTAAATTACATTTTTAACCCAATGTTTGAGTTTGTCCATATTTTACCCAAAATTGATTAAAACAACCCAGCATTTTTTAGACTGTAAGTTTTACACTGTCCTGTTTCCCTGTACTGTTTCATTGCTTCAACTTTTTTTTTTATATAGCACATTTAATAGCAATGTTGTTGCCCAACTTTGTGATTTCTGACCTCTTGTCTCTTCTGATGTCCTGTAAAGTACAGCAATTCATTCAATATGTCAATAGAGAAAAAAAAATCCTTAAAACCCCTCAAGACTTTCCTTTAAATTGTATTCTGCTTTATTATTTTCTAGTTTGTCCCTTGTTTTAAACGTTTGTTTGTGTTTCTCTTGTGTTTATAATCTGTCCTAAATCATGTCAATGTCCAGTACTGGTCAACCTTGGTGGTTTTAAATGTGCTATACAAATTAAGTTGGATTGGATTGGATTGGTTTATCTTCAAAATATAAATGAAGATATTTTAAATGAATTTTGTCAATATATCCCTCCATTGACAGGCTACGCAACTACCACTTTGATACTTCACTAAGTAAATCAAATTTAGTTTAGTCCAAGATTTCTGAAGATACTTTATTGCTTTATATTATGAACATATTGAATTTAGGCTTTTATTCACATATAAACATTCATCAGCTCATGCTTGCTTGACGTGGGAAAACCAATGAGGTTCATTCTTGTGTTTTTTTTTAACAACAGCATTTTAATGTCAAAAATCCTGTAGATTTGCATTGAAACTTAAGCTAGACTATGACTCTATTGTCTTCTAGATCTGCTGTACAGCAGAAACAATCTTTGCTGCATTATTTTCCAGTAATCTCTGTAAAGCTGCTTTGAAACAATCTGTATTGTAAAAAGCGCTATATAAATAAATGTGACTTGAAAACCTGTGGCCAAAACAACACCTTAGCAACCGCATAGCATCCGCCTGGCAACCACCACAACACCCGACACACACACCATCCTCAAGACAATGTGGAAATCCAATTTGTACTGTCTTAAAAATGAAACCATTATATTTGGATCAGGAGTTAGCTTTCGGCTGTAAAGCACCTTCCATAAACGTGTTCATTTACTCTCAGGCGTTTATGCTAATCAGCATGTTAAGTTAAACATTGTGTTTGGATGGAAATGATGTGTTCCTATGAGCTTATGTATTATTGTAATTTCCATCACAGTCATTCAAGCCCATCATTATTTTTCTGTTGAGGAATTTTAGGAAAATCATAATTCAGAAGGCAGAAGATAAGGGTAAATTCTGATAAATTCATTTTTTTTTAGTTTTTAATGATTTATGTGTTCTTTAAAGCTGCAGTATATGCATAAAAAGTGGAGTTTGCAAGGTTCTGCTATGAAATCAGAAAGTAAAACCTTAAAACCTTTGCAATGTGTTCACTTTTATAAGTTTGAGTTGTACTTTTACAATTATTTGCTGACTCTTTTCATCTGCTTTTTCTCCAGTCTCTCCATGAAACATGAGCTTCTTTGAGAGTTACCGTATTTAGTGTAATTGTGTCCAAAATGGACGAGGTTCCTGCACCGTTTATAGAGGTTGTATTGTGCTGCACTGCATTAGGTGTGTGTGTGTGTGTGTGTGTGTGTGTGTGTGTGTGTGTGTGTGTGTGTGTGTGTGTGTGTGTGTGTGTGTGTGTGTTGTGTGTGACAGCCACACATGAGCACATAAACAGCTCTCACAATGCCAGATCACCATCGTGAGATAAGCTGCTCTATTAGAGCACTTTCAGCTTCTGGCTTTATAACAGCTCATATGTAGAGAGTTAACGGAGCATTACCCCTGTGACTTATCGTTCTACGTCCATCACCACATCTAGTGCTTTGTTATAGTGTTTGTAGAGCAGTGGTTCTTAACTAGACTTAAAGGCTAATGTAAATTCTGTCATTAATAACTTTCCCTCATGTCGTTCCAAACCCCGTAAGATCTTCGAAACACAAATTAAAATATTTCTGAGAGCTGTCTGAGAGCTGTCTGTCCCTCCATTGACAGCAACGTCATTGCAACTTTCAAGGCCCAGAAAGGTAGTAAAGACATCGTTAAAATAGTCCATGTGACTGTCGTGGTTCAACCTTAATATTATGAAGCGACGAGAATACTTTTTGTGCGCAAAATAAAATGTTGTGCCCCAAAATAACAACTTTCTTCTAAAATCTCTTCTCCTACCATGTTGGCGCTTCTGGGTTCTACGTCAGAACATTAACTCACTGGTCATGTGTGTAATGCTGGCCAATAGTGAAGCGCTGCACTGTTTACACTACGTCAACACGAAGGAGAATGGCGTGGAGGAGAAGAGATTGTTGAATAATAATATTGTAACAATGTCGTTACTACCTTTCTGAGCCTTGAAAGTTTCATTGATGTTGCTGTCAATGGAGAGACAGAAAGCTCAGTGATTTCATCAAAAATATTTTCATTTGTGTTATGAAGATGAACGAAGATTTTACGGGTTTGGAATGACATGAGGGAGAGTTATTAATGACAGAATATACATTTTTGGGTGAACTATCCCTTTAAAGGGGCTGTCGGTAGAATTCAGAAACCCTTGTTTTTAGCGACACCGGTGGCCGTTCAGTGAACTGCAGCAGCGACTGCTCATGCTCGCAATTCAAGGCCTCGGCAAAGTTATTTTTTGTTCTTTGCTTAGACGTAAAAAAAGTTGGAAATACTTTTGCAGTGATATACTGTTAACGAATATCCAGATGCGTCTACGCTGCTGAGAGCGACGTTTAGATGAATATGTTAATATGCTCTGCATACTTTCCTCTCAATAACAAAATAAACACAACCAAAATGAAAGCGTTATGAAAACATCTGTTCAGAAAGCATCAGATCTCAGAGATGTGGATGTCCACACCAGCTCTCATCATGTCCACACATGAGGGAATTAAAATCACACTGTTATGATAGTTTGATTATGAAGTATATTTAAGATTATATCTGAGAATTTAGTTTGAATTAATCCCTTTTATTTGCACGACACATTGACATTACAGTACAGAATCGCTCTTCCGGCATTATCCTGAACATTGTATAAGCATTCGATTGTGTCACTGAATAAAAGAGAGGCTCTCAGATGCATGAACGTCAAATGCTTTTGATTTTCCCAGCAAAAACGCCTGTGTCTTTCACATTAATCATTCTACAGGCTTTCATTGACAACCTAGTAAGTTGGAGAAGATCTCGCTTTTTTAAGTTTCATTACAAGCCGTTCACATACTAGCAAAAATAATAACAAAAAATGAATAAATAAATAAATACATGAACATTCTTACATATAGCCCATTTTAAACTAATTTATAAAATATTACTAATATATTAAAACAATTATATAACAATAAAAAAAAACTTTAAAAAAATATGTCAAATTGTTAACTGAAATTATATTGAAATCTGTGTCATAATGTATTTAGACATTTAGTCATAATGTGTTTATGTATTTAGACATGTTCCTCATTTGGGTGACACTCCTGAAAACTATCAAATTAATTATTTTGACTATAGATAACAATTTTTTTTTTTTTAATTTAAATAATTCAAATACATTGCACAAATTGTGCTTTTGCACTTTTACTGGGCATTTGTTGAAGACGAGAGAAAGTGTGTGTTACAGCAGAATAAAGGCTTCATCTACACAACATTCTTGCACTTGAAGAGACGAGCAATCAGAAGAGTTTCTCCATGGCTCTCTAACTGCGATAAGTAATGTGTTCACCAACAGAATCAGACACTGCTGCTTTCACGTAACACTTTTCCCATTATGAATGAATTATGACACAGTTTGGTCCATTGAGTCGGATTGCTTTCTCAGCACAAGCTCCAGAGCTGAGGTGATCTCAGGGCGATTATGTTGGTGCGGATCCGAGCGTGACTGAGATGTTCATATACGCGTATAAACGAACTCAACTAAAATAGAAAAGGCAGCAGATTCCTTAACAACCGTTTCAAACCAACCAGATGTGGATCAATTGGCTGATTCTGATACCAGTCACTTTCTCTCTTATTTAAATTTTTGTAATAAAAATAGATTAGTGTTTTGATCATGTTTTAAATTAGCAAAGTTAAAAAAAATGCGGGCATTAAGGTGTACTAGTTTATTACTAGTTTATACTGATATACGTTTCATGAGTCAGTCCTTCCAGAAAAATGCAGAGTTTGTTGTGATTGTTGCGGGCAAAAATCCTTGATTATGCGGCACGTTTTATTAAAAAATGCAATGGAATATACGGATATTTATGCAATTTTATGCGATGAAACTGCGGGAACTTGCAGAAACTGCGGTTTGATGAAAAAGAGAGAAAAGTGATTCCCCTTTTCTCTGTCCTCACTAGGCTACTACTTTACTGTAAAGAGTCATTTCTTATTACTTCCTATGATAAGCAAGCACACTACATCACAGAAAGTGCTGGAATATTTCAGTTCATCTTGTTTTATTTCAGATCTTAATAAACACATCAAACTGACAAAACATTGATGAGTAAAATAAGTTCTGGAGCTTTACAAGAGGAATATGCTACAACTTCTGTAAAAATGAATAAATAAAAAATAAAAAAATAAAATGTGTGCTTCCTGTTTTACAGCTTTTCGATGATGTTCACGTCGCGTAATTACGTCACTTCATAACGTTCCCATGGCAACACGGAAAACGGCGGCTCTTGTGTGAAGCAAACGCAACACTTCTCAACTTTCTGCTGAGATATATGTGACTTTTTTGCAATGAAAATGCGGGGATTATAAAATAATGTAAGCCCTGCATATTTTGCGTGGAAATCGGCAATTTATGTGGCGAAAGTGCAGCGTATTAGAAAAAATGCCCCTGCATAAATATGCAGACTTTGGCTGATAATGCATTGAATTATGCGATCGTATAATCACGTTTTTCTGGAGTGACTGATGAGTAAAACTGTTGTGTTAATCTAGTAATAATATTGCACCTCAACTCCTGATTTTCCTGGGTTTGCTCCCTACTTTACATCATCATACATCTTTTTCATGACTGTCACATCTATATTTATTTATATAACTTCACAGATGGCTTGAACAATCATTATAACCACAGTTAGACGTCATTCGGCTCAAGAAAATTGTGCTTTTTGTGAATGCTCAAATCAGAGCCTGTCAGTAGCGGTTTCCTGTGAAAAGCTGTCAGGTACGTTTTTATTTCCATCCATTTCATTCTAAATGAGAGTCGCACAGGTGACGAGATGTGTCAAATGTTGGATTTCCTTCAGTGTGTCATTGTGTGAATGTTAGCGGTTAGCGGACAGACGGACTCTGCGGGACAGTCACTCGCCGTCTGCTGTCACATATTGGCAGCGTTGACGCTGTGAACGACACATTACTCTCACAAGAAAGTATCGAAAGGCTAAAATCTGTCGAACAAACACAGAGAGTTTAGAGAGGTTAAAATAAACCTCATCACACATGCAGTGTGTCATATGTGCATCAAGACTGGTGCTAACTCCAGGCAAACACTTGACAAAAAACAAGTATGCTTATTAGGGACAAAATGAAAAAGAATCAAATGCTAAAAATCCTAACTAATTATTAAAACATGATAAAAAACAAGTAAAAATGTGCTAGCATCATGCTAACAAAATGATAAACCATATTAGTTACATGTTAACAGATGCTAGGCACATCTAGTGAAGTGTTAAAGCGTGCTAGCATCATGTTAATGATGTGTTAGCGCAGGGGTAGGCAAGTTCGGTCCTAGAGAGCCGCTGTCCTGCAGAGTTTGGCTCCAACACTATAAAAAATCTCACCCTGCCTATAGCCTTAGTAATCCTGAAGACATTGATTAGCTTGTTCAGGTGTGTTTGATTAGAATTGGAACTAAATTTTGCAGGACAGCGGCTCTCTAGGACCGAACTTGCTTACCCCTGTGTTAGCACAATGCTAAACATTAGAATATTGATAAATCATGCAAATGATGCAAACGACATATTAATTGTGCTAGCATGATGCGAATAATGTTAGCATCATGCAAAAACAACATGTTAATTGTGCTAGCATGATGCTAGAAACATGCTAATTTTGTTAGCATAATGCTGACAACATGTTTATTATATTTTTATGAAAATAAATTAAACTCAACCATTTCAGGTCATTTCATCCAGTCCATGAAATTATGCAATGTTAAATGGATCCAAATTTTTTTAAGCATGCTAACAGCACACTAACAGCATAGTAACCATGTTTGTAAAATGCTAGAATATTGCTAAAATCTGCTAGCAACATGCTAAACATGCTAGCATAATGCAAACAACATTTACCATGCAACCATGATGCTAGTGACATGCTAATTAAGTTAACATCCTGTTAATCGTGCTAGCATGTTATTTATATTATTTGAGGATTCATTCGTTTTTGTGCAGGACGAGTTTACAGTGACGTTTAAAGGTTTGCTCAAATCACAGACCTTAAAATAGTGACTCCAAGTACCACTAATAAGTACTTTCTATTCCAGATACAAATTAACAGAGATCCAGACAAGAACATTGAGTTTCTGCAGCAAACAAAACAGCAAGCATTCAGGGACACATGTAGAGTGTTGGTCCACATCAGTTCTGTTGGTCTCCATAGTGACCGTCATTAGATGGGCTTGATTGCAAATGAGCTTGAACAACGTTGCAGTGTGTGCTGAAGCAATGAAATACCATATACATATATATATATATATATATATATATATATATATATTATATATATATATATATATATATATATAGGAAATAAGACAATTCAAAAGGACAGAGTTGTTCTTCACTTCTAGTTTTGTTTGGAAAAAAACAGTTCAGAATGGAGTCAGCATGAAATAAAAATCCATTTTCTAAATCATGTTATAGATCATATTGTGGACAATTAATCTGTGCATATGTTTCATTTTTATTATGTTTTGACAACTGGATAATGTTTAATCAACTGGATCTTCCAGTGGAAATGACAGGCTTCTCTCTGATGAAGTATGCAGGTCTTCTCCAATCATTTAATCCACGTAACTCCGCCCCCATCTGCATATATTATGAGTACCACGCCCACATCTCAACTTAATTAACAAAATAATTGAATGTGACAACCCTACAATTAAGTGAACTTGAATAATCAGATCATTTTTGTGGTAATGAACAATAAAATGTCTTAATACATATGTTTAATAACAAAGGCAATAATAATTGGTGCAAGTAATCATATAAAAACACTGGTAAAATACATAATGTAATACACATGGGTGCTATCAGCTGGGTAATTGTTGTTGTTACACTTTGCAGCAGATCATATCATTGTTTATTATTGGCCAAACAACATTTAACTTAATATTTAATATTTGGCAGCTTCTTAATGATAGAAATGCTTCAGCCACTCTAATTTCTTGAACAAGAACATGTGGACATCAAAACATGCAAACTCTTTTAAACTGTTTACACTTTTATTTTGTAATCATGATAAATGGTTTGCATGTTTAGAAACATATTGATGTATATTCCTGTGTTGGAGTTGATTAAGTCTTGATTTACCTTTCAATTCTGGTGAAATGTCCCACGCTGTGTTCCCAGATGAACATTATGAGCAATCCAGATGGGATATATGCAGAGATGAGTTCGCTATGAAACACAAAGTGTGTCAGACTTATTGAAAATTCAAACAAACAGCACATGCCCGAAACTGAGTTTGTGTTGAGCATATTTACTGTGAACTGAGATGCTCGAGACGCTGGAAGAAACACGTAACTTACTTCACCCTGAACCCTGCAGCGTATACTTATTTAACTGAATCTCACAAAAGCACTATGCTAAATAATGATTTTTAAAGTCCCACTGTGGTGTAAATCCAGCTTTTAATGTTGTTTATATGTCTATGTGGTGTTTTTAATACGCTTTAAGACAAACCATGTGTAAATTCATAAGTCGACAGCATTGCTGAGTATTTTCTGCTTAAAACTGCAGTGAACCAAAGACAGTCTCAAAAACACGCTTTAAAATCGCTGGTGTTTCTGACGTCACAAAATACCTTGTAACCAATTAGATCAATGTGTGATCGTCACCAAGTGGATCTCTGAGTGAGTGAGTGAGTGAGTGGAGGCGGGGCTCATTTGCATATTCATAGAACAGCGCATACTAAATGAGGTGAGGGTGTCGAGTTACATTCAAGATATTTAAAGGCATGAAGATTATTTTTTTTCAATGCAAAAACGTTTAAATATGTCATTTTAGTGATCAAAGATGAGTTTTAAGAGATACAATTATTGGGGGACTTTAAATAGTTTCAATAACGTACAGGCTTTGAAAATGGTCTAATAATATGTTTCACACATCCTTGATGAGTCACTTCCGGCATTTTTTGCAAAATGCAAATTGCAATGGAGGATTCTGTAGCTATTTTTGTTTCATCCCAACTTGAAACGTATAGGAAACTATGAAAACCTTATCAGAAGTCAATCAGGAAATGTTATTTGTATCTGTCAGGTGTGACACCACCCAAACATTGAATGAAAATATATTAAATCCCTGTTATATATTATATATTAAATTCAGCTGTTGTGCCTGAGAGTTTATATGGCTTTTAAAAGATGCCAATGTGGTTTAATTTCCATTAAGCCTCAATAAAAAACAAAGAAACCCACATATTTTCAGCTCTTCTCTTCACACTTCTCCAGGTTTGCGTTTATCCATTGTGAGCAGAATGAAAATGAGGCCAGACAGCGTAAGGAACATGCGACGGAAATGAAATGCATTGATTTTCAAACCTACTTACACAGCGCCTGTATATTTAAAGGCAGTGGATTGTGCAGTTTGGTTGTATTTGTGCTGGAGTGATTTATGGGTTTGGTTTGACCAGGCTGATCATTATGAAAAGCCACATTGTACAGCTCTCCCAACTTTAAGAGGAGCTTTTATAGGGACCCGTGAATGAACAGAAGAAGTGTGAGACATGAAGAGAGCGAGAGATTGAGACAGAACAGCACATCAGGGGTTTCTGTGTCTCTCTCTGCTGTTAATTGCTCACCAGTCACAAAATGAATGAGTTCTTGATTGGAAAAATGATGGCTGTCATTTTAAATTGTTGTACTATATTCTCATACAGATTTAAAAGGGTCTTTGTCTGCTCATAAGTGTAGGTTTCTTGCACTAAAACATTCATAATTTTGTTTTTCATGACCAGTTTCTGCGTTCTCTCTGACCAGATTAAGTTTTACATGAAACGATATTCATAGCTTTTTAATTATTTTTCCTAAAATCTACTTTTCATTTAGTTATTCATGAATATGAACATGGCTGTTTGTGCTACTGTAGTTTCTGTATGTAAATTATCTAGGATTGGCTCACATATTTGCATGTGAAATGAGGACCAACACCCCATCAAATTGCTGAATACTAAATAGGCATTGATATGTAGATATAATTAGTATAACACTAAAAAGATACAGTTTTTCAGTTCCAGGTTGAGAAAGAACTAGTCACTGGAATTGTGACTGGGTTTGTACAGTAAATGGCACACATATTTAGGGAGAGCTTTAAGTAATGAAGGTACAGAATAAAATAGACAAAATGCCTATTTTACAAATAGTCCCATAAAATGAGCCTTGAAACCTTTTGAAAAGAGAAATGCTTTAATTTATTTGTATTGTTATGCTTTTATTTATTTGAACTCTCCGCCTGCAACAGTAGCCACGCCCCAAACACTCGCTATTGGTTGAGCTGCAAAGTGATTGACAGATCTAAGTGTGCGCTTTCAATGTTTTGATGGTGTCCGAGGGTCTCAATGTTCACACTTTTGGTGGAGACGAGAAACCCATGAATGTCATAATAAGAGTAGTCAATGAATAATAAACCGGGTTAAGAGAATGTATTTTTAACATAAATCATACTTCACCTTTGTGAATGTCTTTATAATGCTCATTACCAAACAGTGGATATATTTTGTGATGTTTTGCCAATCATAATTTTGGCATTTTAAGACCCTCTGGGGTCTAAGGTGTTTTTGGGGTCCTTGAGATGTTTATTTGTGCTTTTAGCTTATAAACATATTAATGGCACAGGTGTAATTACACTCTATTTAGCACAAACAGGGCTTCCATAATATGTGAGCAACATGTATGTACATGTTTGTATTTTTGAGAGAATAATGTTTATGCATGGTTATTGGAAAAGCTAAAATTGAAAGTTTCTGAAATAAGGCCACAAAACACATACTAAATATGTGTCCATAATACTTTTGACTAATGGATATTGTCGGGTAGAGTTTTTGCTTCAAAATGATCTGAAAATCATCCTGCCTCATCATTCACATTCACATAATAAATTGTGTAAAAAAATGTGTTTGGAAAGGCAATTTGCGGATGGGCGTGAATGGTCCAACCCCATCAATAATAATGTGTGGTTCACACCTGAGAAGACAATGAGCCTCATAATGAGCTGCATAATGAGCCTTTCATTCAGATGTGTCACACACGAATATATGTATATATATAAAATCAAAATATAAATGAAAATCAATGCAATTAATGAGTTGACCCCACAAGTGCTTTGGTATTATGTTTATCCAACAGCTTGCTTCTGTGACAGAAATGATGTTCCCAGGCTCCTTTATCGGGCATTTATTATAGAAAGCTCAGGAAAAATATCTCCCTTATGTCTCTTACAGACTGAAGGATAGTCCTGTCAGGAGCGGCCATTCAGAGAAGCCTTTCCCCATGCTGGATTATCTGCACGTTCCCTCTTCTAATGTCTCCCATTTTTAGAGAAAAATGAATACCCCTGCAAAATTGCTTCATGGAGCTGGCTGAGTATATACAGCATGTGTGTGTATGTGCACTTTATCAGCTGACAGATTGTGATTAGATGCCGGCAGGAGCTCTGTGTGGCTGATCTGTGATCTGAGGAAAGGTCAAGAGAGGCTTTTTTCCCCGAGCAAACCTACAGAAGGCATAAATGTTTCTGAAACCACAGTATTATTAGTTCACTGTCCTACCGTGATTCACAGCTTCTCGAAATCCCCATCTCATTCATAATACCTCATTAGCATAAAATAACCACCAATGTGACAAATATGCTCAAAAATTGGTGAACAAGGTATTGGCTTGATCTAATTAGACATGCTTTGTTCGTGCCACTGTTAGTAGAATTAACCAGCTGAATTCCCATGAAACTCCAAATTAAATTGGCCAATTAAAAATTCTCACTGGATCACTAAATAGTTGGCATAGCCAGATCATTCTGCTGTTATCAAATAGCCTATATTTTAATGGCCGTATCATACATGTCCTAATACAGTTGAGTTGACATATTAGTATACTTCCACTACTTCATAATTTTCCTTTTACTGTAGTCAAAATGTTATTTGTTTTAGAATATTGTTTTAATCTGTAAATTCTTAACAAAGCCAGGCAAAAGCCAAAAACCTAATGACACCATCTTCCAGGAAGTGACATCATTTTGGAGGGAAAAAGCTACACAAACTTCAGTACGCATATGGATCTGATGGATTGCTTTGTGTGAGTGTTAAAAATCCCATCATGTCTGATCAAGTGAGTTTGATTTCAAAACATGAAATTGACTGAAAATTGCCAACTGACTCTATAAGCTAAATGAGCAATAACGGTTAATTTCATCCTGTTGTGTAACAAATCCATTAGTAATAAAGTTTAACAGGTTTAATGTTAGTATGTACATCATGTTATTTAAAGAATCCGCTGCTCTGCTCAAACTCAGAGTTTAAATGGTATCGCATTACAGGAATTATTCAGCTAATGATTGTGCAGAGTACTTTATGTCACAGATTTAATCTACGTCTTTCAAATAAAGAGGGTTGAAGTCTTCACAGAAACTGATTTGACCAATGGACTGGTAATCGGCACATCTATGTGCTCTGACACTTTCTTGCCGAAGTGAATGGAGTGCTGCAGGAATGAGCCCCGATCCTGGAAACCAGTTTCATTTTAGCACGTCTGAATGGGTTCTTGGTTAAATGCCTGAATCACTCTCAGAACGTTTTTTTTTTTTTTTTTTTTTTTCAGCAGATGAATGATAAAAACATTGACAGCCAATCAGAATCCATCCTGCTTTTATATATATATATATATATATATATATATATATATATATATATATATATATATATATATATATATATATATATATATATATATATATTTTTTTTTTATTATTTTTTTTTGTAACAATGCATTGAATAACCATTTAGTTCCCCAAAGATCCTTTCAGTGATCAATTCTTGAAAAATGTTTTTCTTAGTTTAAAGAATATTTTCAAAGTCTTAAGAATATTTTTCCATTATAAAGAACATTTTGTAGAATTGAAAGATTCCAAGGACATTCAATGTTCTTCATTGAACCATAGATTTCAATAAAAAAAAAAAACGAAATTTTACGAGTGTACCAATGTTTTCCAAAGGAACAGAGGAACGCATTTTAACGTCAATATTAAATGGTATTTGTGATACATTTTACATTTACAATAATATGATGTATTTACTATTTATAAAAGAGATAGGACATTCAACATAAAGGATCTGATGTGATTTGATCTGTTGAAAATTCATTGGATCGTGAAAAGTGTCTCTCCATGATATTTAAGTGTCTTCTTTGGGTCATAAAATACAGCTAGATTTGTAGCAAAGCATCAGAAGCGATCATTAGGCAAAGCAGAGCCTGGTGGGATTTGTCCTCTACTCAGATGAGCGATTGTCTTTGATTATGCTGTCTGTCTGAACGCTGTGATGGGGAAAACAGACGGGGTCCTGCTATAAATGTTCAGAGCTGGGTTCTACTGTTCCCTCAGATGAGCGCACAGGGGAATTAACTTGTGACAGAACGCCTCAAATTCAGTGTGATTTGTGCAGGATATATTTACACAGAGACAAACAAACACGTGTTGTGTTTTTTGGTGTGTGGACTGAAGTATTGTAGATGACTAGATTTTTCTGTGATGCAATGTTTGTCATGTCCCTGAGGTACGAACTGATACATGCCGAGTGCACATATAGATGTTGGAAGATTGTTCAGTTGTCACACAAATCAGTTTTTGTCCTACTTTTCTAAGGCAAGCATCACTATTACTGCTGCTCTAAATTAGGCCTGCTACAGTAGCCACTCCCCAAACTCTCAGCCTGCTACAGTAGCCACTCCCCAAACTCTCAGTCTGCTACAGTAGCCACTCCCCAAACTCTCCCTCTGCTACAGTAGCCACGCCCCAAACTCTCAGCCTGTTACAGTAGCCACTCCCCAAACTCTCAGTCTGCTACAGTAGCCACTCCCCAAACTCTCCCTCTGCTACAGTATCCACTCCCCAATCTCTCAACCTGTTACAGTAGCCACTCCCCAAACTCTCAGCCTGTTACAGTAGCCACGCCCCAAACTCTCAGGCTGCTACAGTAGCCACTCCCCAAACTCTCAGCCTGTTACAGTATCCACTCCCCAAACTCTCAGCCTGCTACAGTAGCCACTCCCCAAACTCTCAGCCTGTTTCAGTAGCCACTCCCCAAACTCTCCCTCTGCTACAGTAGCCACGCCTCAAACTCTCAGCCTGCTCTAGTAGCCACTCCCCAAACTCTCCCTCTGCTATCCACTATCCCCAAACTCTCAGCCTGCTACAGTATCCACTCCCCAAACTCTCAGCCTGTTTCAGTAGCCACTCTCCAAACTCTCCCTCTGCTACAGTATCCACTCCCCAAACTCTCAGCCTGTTACAGTAGCCACGCCCCAAACTCTCAGCCTGCTACAGTATCCACTCCCCAAACTCTCAGCCTGTTACAGTAGCCACGCCCCCAAACTCTCAGCCTGCTACAGTATCCACTCCCCAAACTCTCAGCCTGCTACAGTATCCACTCCCCAAACTCTGTTAAGGTGATGATACACAGGGCAACTTTTTGAGCAATGTTGCTGGGCAATCTTGCCGAGGGATTGTTCCTTGGGCACTTTCACATTGAAAATGGGCAACACATTTCTATCTGGATAATTTAGATGGGTTGTAGGCCCTGTGTCTCATCTGCTTGCCTGTTGACAGCAACATTGCCCAGCAACATTGCTCAAAAAGTTGCCCTGTGTATCATCACCTTTACAGTAGCTACTCCCCAAACTCTCCCTCTGCTACAGTATCCACTCCCCAAACTCTGCCTTTACAGTAGCCACAGCCCCAACTCTCTGCTGTTACAGTATCATCCCCAAACTTCAGCCTGCTTACAGTAGCCACGCTCCAAACTCTCCAGCTGTACATTTGCCAAGGCCCCTAATCTCAGCCTCTACAGTAGTCACTCCCCAAACTCTCACCTGTACAGTAGCCACTCCCCAAACTCTCCCTCTGTACAGTATCCACTCCCCAAACTCTCAGCCTGTTACAGTAGCCACTCCCCAAACTCTCAGCCTGTTACAGTAGCCACTCCCAAACTCTCAGCCTGTTACAGTAGCCACGCCCCAAACTCTCAGCCTGCTACAGTATCCACTCCCCAAACTCTCAGCCTGTTACAGTAGCCACTCCCCAAACTCTCCCTCTGCTACAGTAGCCACGCCCAAACTCTCAGCCTGCTACAGTAGCCACCCCCAAACTCTCACTCTGCTACAGTATCCACTCCCCAAACTCTCAGCCTGTTACAGTAGCCACGCCCCAAACTCTCAGCCTGCTACATATCCACTCCCCAAACTCTCAGCCTGTTACAGTAGCCACGCCCCAAACTCTCAGCCTGCTACAGTATCCACTCCCCAAACTCTCAGCCTGCTACAGTATCCACTCCCCAAACTCTCAGCCTGTTACAGTACCACGCCTCAACTCTCAGCCTGCTCTAGTAGCCACTCCCCAAACTCTCCACTGCTACATATCCACTCCCCAAACTCTCGTCTGCTACAGTAGCCATTCCCCAAACTCTCAGCCTGCTTACTAGTAGCCCTCTCCCCCAAACTCTCAGCCTGTTACAGTAGCCACGCCTCGAACTCTCAGCCTGCTCTAGTAGCCACCATTCCCCTAAACTCTCTCTGTCTGCTACAGTAGCCATTCCCCACCTACCGTTAGTACTAACTCTCCTACTGCCCGCCGCTCTCCTGCTAGTAGCCACTCCCCAAACTCTCTGTCTGCTACAGTAGCCATCCCCAAACTCTCAGTCCTGCTACAGTAGCCACTCCCCAAACTCTCCCTCTGCTACAGTAGCATCCCCACTTCAGTCTCTCGACCACTCCAAACTCCCTTGCTACGTATCCACTCCCAAACTTCAGCTGACAGTACACTCCCCAAACTCGCAGCCTGCTACAGTAGCCACTCCCCAAACCTTCAGCCTGCTACAGTAGCCACTCCCCAAACTCTCCCTCTGCTACAGTAGCCACTCCCCAAACTCTCCCTCTGCTACAGTATCCACTCCCCAAACTCTCAGTCTGTTACAGTAGCCACTCCCCAAACTCTCAGCCTGCTACAGTAGCCACTCCCCAAACTCTCAGCCTGCTACAGTAGCCACTCCCCAAACTCTCAGCCTGCTACAGTAGCCACTCCCCAAACTCTCCCTCTGCTACAGTAGCCACTCCCCAATCTCTCAGCCTGCTACAGTAGCCACTCCCCAAAGTCTCCCTCTGCTACAGTAGCCACTCCCCAATCTCTCAGCCTGCTACAGTAGCCACTCCCCAAACTCTTAGTCTGCTACAGTAGCCACTCCCCAAACTCTCAGCCTGCTACAGTAGCCACTCCCCAAACTCTCAACCTGCTACAGTAGCCACTCCCCAAACTCTCAGCCTGCTACAGTAGCCACTCCCCAAACTCTCCCTCTGCTACAGTAGCCACTCCCCAAACTCTCCCTCTGCTACAGTAGCCACTCCCCAAACTCTCAGTCTGCTACAGTAGCCACTCCCCAAACTCTCAGCCTGCTACAGTAGCCACTCCCCAAACTCTCAGCCTGCTACAGTAGCCACTCCCCAAACTCTCAGCCTGCTACAGTAGCCACTCCCCAAACTCTCCCTCTGCTACAGTAGCCACTCCCCAAACTATCAGCCTGCTACAGTAGCCACTCCCCAAACTCTCCCTCTGCTACAGTAGCCACTCCCCAAACTCTCAGCCTGCTACAGTAGCCACTCCCCAAACTCTCCCTCTGCTACAGTAGCCACTCCCCAAACTCTCCCTCTGCTACAGTAGCCACTCCCCAAACTCTCAGCCTGCTACAGTAGCCACTCCCCAAACTCTTAGTCTGCTACAGTAGCCACTCCCCAAACTCTCAGCCTGCTACAGTAGCCACTCCCCAAACTCTCCCTCTGCTACAGTAGCCACTCCCCAAACTCTCCCTCTGCTACAGTAGCCACTCCCCAAACTCTCAGCCTGCTACAGTAGCCACTCCCCAAACTCTTAGTCTGCTACAGTAGCCACTCCCCAAACTCTCAGCCTGTTACAGTAGCCACTCCCCAAACTCTTAGCCAAATTCACTGGATATAAAGATTGGAAGCCCTGAAGAATAATCAGCTCTTAAAACTTCTGGAATCCTTCAATATGATTTTCAGAAACTATGAGTCTCTGGCTTTTAAATATATTTGTTGTGGACAATAGGGGTCCTTGGTGTTGGAAAGGCCCTAACATCAGTGCAATCGGTTTGGACTTGTAAAACTCCACTCACATTGTATTCAGAAAAAGTACATCTATTTTCCAAGACGTTTCCTGCGTTAGGCGATGAGTTATTCAAGTGATCTCAACTGATTAACGCTATTACCCAACTCTCCAAACACAGGTTTCCTCAGTGTTGAGCGACTAACCTGCAGTGGGTCTTTCTAATGGTTTTGTGGCATGATAATCACTCCTGTCCTGTGTGCTCCGGCGCTGGTGGCGTGGGCTATTTGTTATCGCAGGAGTTCCTCAGAGAGGTCATTAAATCTGCCGTTGAGCTGAGAAATAATGCAGTGAATCATATCACAACTTCCATCCAACAGCTTTTGCTAACCGGAGCGTATGGGCCTAAATACATATGGCTCTAACATATGGCTCCTCAAAAATGGCCAAAGATGAGAGGAGATATTTTCAGAGTTGAACTGATGTGTAATTGAGATTTTGCACTTGATGTTGAACTGATAATCTCTGGCTGCACTCATTGGCTGTGGTTTGTCACCCTAATTGAAACCTTTTGATATTGCTCACCCCCAAATAGTTTTTTTTTATTAGCAGGTGAAAGCTTTTATAACTTAGTTTGACTAGAGTTGAACTACTCTAAATAATAATAACTTGTAGCAGCCAGCCCTTTGACACCTTACAATTAAATACTTGCATAAATCTCTTTGGGTAATTATGTCACTGAAATAAATAAATGTAAAAATTAAATTAAAGCTTATGTTGATGTTCTTCAATATAAGTGATACATCTGCATTGTTGTTGTGACCGTCGGCTATGTTTACATGACCCCAAATAATCCGCTCATAATCGGAACTCCAGGCAATTTTTAAGTTAATCTTGATCATTATATCTTTTTGAGTACTGTCTATATATAAAAAATAAAATAAAAATAGATTGGTGTGCTTGCAACACGGAGCTGCTACAGCGAATGCCCAGAGCTCCCACTTAGCTAAAACGGCAGGTATGGGGGCATATGCATAAAGAGTGTCTTTGTGCCTCTTAACCGACACAAAATGCAATTAAAATGTCTTTCCAACATGAACAGGGCCTTTACATGACAACAAGATGCGTTTAGCAACCTAGCCATTGTTTAAATTCACCTAAATAGTGTTTTAGACGGCTAGCTGTAGTTCAATTCAATTCAAATTTATTTGTATAGCGCTTTTCACAATACATATTGTTTCAAAGCAGCTTTACAGAAAGTGCATTTCAGAAATGTACATAGAAAAATACAGTTAGTTAATCATGTATTAATTTAGGGCATAACATATCACCTGCGTTGAGTCGTCTCTTCACAGGCGTTTAGTCATCTCATTGCAGGTGTTAGCCAGGATTTGGCCAATGGCCAGGATTTCTGGCCCGTCGAATACCTTGGGCCAAAGCGGGCCAGCTCGGGCTAGAGGCGTGCTCAAGGTAAAAGGTGGAGTTTGACGGTGTTATGTAACGTTATGATCTGAAGCAATATGCACATTTCACCTTTTTATATCGCGCAAAATAATCGCTGCTCGAAATGGAGAATCGCCTGTACTGGTCTGTCGAAGATACCAAAGCTCTTCTGAGCATGTGGGCAGAAGAAAGGGTACTACGTCAATTTGACGGCGTGTGAAGAAACAAGGACGTTATAAAATACATCAATGCTGAACTTTCTAAGCTAAGCATTCAGTGAGCAACCCTTCAAGTTCGAGAAAAAATAAAAAAGTTGCGGGCGCAGTATTGTACAAGGCGATTAAAACGCACAATGGACAAAGCGGAGCTCAGAGAATGAACTTTCCATAGTTCGACTTGATGGACGGTGTGCTGGGTCACCGTGTGCTGGGTCACCGTCGCTATGTTGTGGCGACTCGCGAGACAAGTCGGGACACTATTGCAGCCACGGCCGGTGAGTTAATATACATGCTATCTTCCTAACTTAAAAAATAAATAAATTCATAATACCCGCTGAAATGGGTTGGGTTGTATGACATTTGATCCAGAAAGGCGTGTTAGGGGCGGGGTTTAGGGGAGCGCTGCGGGGCTACTGGCCCGGCAGTGGAAACGCAAGCCCGGTGCTTGCGGCCCGAGGGCACTGGCTCGGCTCGGCTTGCTGTTAGCCCTGGCCCGGCCCTAGCCCGGCAGTGGAAACGCGGCTATTAAATTTGATTATTCTTCAAACATTATAGGAACGTTACTTTTGAATGTTCTCTGAAAGTTCTGAAACTACTAATAACATTTAAAACAATGTCTAAATAAAACATTTTAGAAAAAAGAACAATGTTTTTTTTTGCTAACATTTTGAGAACATTACTAAATGCCAAATAACTTTAAACAAACATTCTACTAAATTTACTGAAATAACATTTGTTCGTAACTTTGAGAAAACGTTTTAAGAATGTTTAAATATTTCACAAAGATTTACTTTTAGCACAATGCCAAGCACGTACTCTCACAAAGACACACACAGAAAGTCTACGAGCCTCTCAGAGTAAGAAGATTTATTACCTTAAAGTTTCTCTTGAACAGAACGCACCAGTGATTCGGGCTCTGGCAGTAGATGACTTTACTGTTGCAGTCTGTGAATTTGGACACAGTCCAGAGCCGAGCGAGGGAGAGAAAGCGCTCTGACCCTAATAGCCTGCAGAACAACAGCAGGAGAACGGAGGAACGCTGAAGCTATGCAGCTGGAGATTGAAACGCGCTGATCGGCTTGAGGAGAATTGGAGCTAAGTAATAGGTCAATTTGAGGGCCCATGGAGCCTTTCACAGCGAATTCACTGGAACGCAGGAGGAGTGGAAGGGAAAACGGCAGAATATCTAGAGCTTTTATTTTTGCAACATGTCTTGTCTTTCCATCGTCATTGCTGGTTCTTGTTTTTTCTTTTTTTAAACGAAAGTGTGAAAAATAACTCAATACAGTTATATTGCCAACCAACAGAGAGCATATGCTGGTGGGGTCCGTCCAAACTAAAACATTGTCCTTGACAATTTTACATCAAAAACTCAGAAGAAAGAATTCAAGCATTTACGAAACCCTCAGTAGTTTAGTGAAGATATCAGATAATACCATGGCATTTTGTTGTATTTACACTCATTTTCCTTGATATTTACATGGAAGTACAAGGAACTTTAAAGAAAAGCGTGAAACCACAGGTCTAAAATACATAGTAAAGTGAAGAATTTGGGTCAGTTATCAACAATATTAAAAAGCAGGTTTCAAAATACAAATACAAAGTAGTACTAAAGTGAAGCATATGAGTCAGTTATCAACAATATTTTGTTGCTGCTAAAATCTAAATCATAATGGACATTTCTGGACAAACCGGTCTGAAAAAAAATAATCTAGGAATTCATTCATTTTAAATGTATATCAATAATTGGCATGGTTTTATTTTGGCTTCACCAATTTTTAAAATGGCAGCTGTGTAGAAAACGATTCAATTATGCATGTCAGTGTTAATGCATGCAACTTTGTCCTCTGTGTTGAAGTTTCTGTTTAATATTTCTGTTACAATTCATGAATCTATTTAGAGTCTTCATCCTTTTTTCTCTTTCATCCAAAATCTGAAAATGTGTTTATTCCATTATGACTATTTTCAGCTTTATAACTGTCTATTACTCAATGATGTTAATAAAGCAAAAAGCCACCCAAGACACTTTGTGTTATGATTAAACTGTCAAATAAGTATTACTTGTTAATATCAGTAATCAGAATCAATGATTCGTCAATAAAGTAATACAGTGTAGCGGCTGTTCATATGTTTGTTTGTTTGTGCTTTCATCATAAAGTGAAAAAATATTTTCTTAAAAAATCCTAAGAAACAATTACATTATTTTGTTGCCATTTAACCCACCTCTGGAGATTTTAATACCATCTTTACTACTTCATATTCCTTTATGGCAAGTCAATGAATATTGTCAGTTTTATAGCTGTTTATAAGTCAATCAATGAATGTAAATAAGGCAAGACTGTGTGTTATATGATACGATTATAAAATAAGTTTCACTTATTAAAGGGATGTCCCCCATGTCATCCAAGATGTCCATGTCTTTCTTTCTGCAGTCGAAAAGAAATGAAGGTTTTTGATGAAAACATTCCAGGATTTTTCTCCATATAATGGACTTCAATGGGACCCAAACGGTTCAAGGTCCAAATGACAGTTTCAGTGCAGCTTCAAAGGGCTTTAAACGACACCAGACGATGAATAAGGGTCTTATCTAGCCAAACCATCACTCATTTCAAAAATAAATAAAAAAGTTTAAGTTTTATAAGCACAAATGCTCGCCTTGCTCTGTTATTTTTGATTATTGATTATTTGATTTAATTATTTCACCAAGTATTTCACCATTGGCCAAACTCTACGTCTGTTTACGGTTATCAAGAACTTGCAGATCAATATGCAGGTGTTGGTTTTCGATGATATTTTTCGAGTTGTGTGTGTTTATACATCAGTGATGTGGATGGTCTAGTCTGGTGTGTGTGTGTGCAGAACTCATCAGTATTCCAGTCTCTCGTTCTGTTCTCATCTTCATTCTTCACTCTCCCTCCTTCCGTCGCTACGTCCCATTCCTCAGCTTCCCCGTCTCATTTTCTTCCCATCTACTCAAGCATCCGAACACGTGTGTGCCTCCGACACACCTTATATCCTCCTCCTGAGTGATTTCATGTGGAGTCTTAATATGCCTCATTATCTGCACTACTTTACCTTGAGATTTGTTGATGCAAAAGCAGACACAATGCAATTTGCATATATTTGTTCCCGTTCCCTTGAAGAGCAGTAATTACCGAGCTCTTAGAACGATTTCCAAAGGCGTAGCGCTTCGACTTCCATCGAGGAGCGAAAACCTCGGCTGTAACTGAATTATCAGCATGTTTTGCCGTGGTCTCCATATATATTTATTCTCAAGACGAACCTGCTGATCTGAGTTTGTGAAGTGCCTGAGTAAGAGGGTGTCACTCCAGGATTGTTCTGGCACCGGCGGCTCAGCGAGGGTTGGCTTCACGCAGGTAAACTTAATTGTACGCGCTTGCCCGGAGCTCCCAGCCGCCTGGTGATATTTTTATTACAGTACCGACCCCAAAGCCCTCCAAACCGCCAACATTTGCAGAACACAATCAGTTCTGCTCAATTCACAATTTGAAAATTTCCAGACGAGGAGCGCTGAGGAACAGCTGTAGACCAGAAGTGCCCAAACTTTACAATCCTCTACAGTCCATTCAAGACAGCAGCAAATAAAGTGTTATTTGAAATGTTTTTGTTTGCCCCCAAAAAAAAAAAACACATTGCATGAACAACATGCGCTCAGCAGCTAAATCAACAGTGTATATTTACATAAAACATTCTGATTGAGGCTGTTTCACATACAGAATCTAGATTATAATCAATAAAACTGTCTGAAACTGTAGTAATGATACGCTACACCATTACTACTCACTTGTAGTGTAAACACTGGTCATTAACGTTGGAGTGATCTAGTATGTGTGCTAGTATGTATGCTTCCAGTATGTGTGTGTATGGAATAATTGACCAGAAAAATAATGCATATTAGTAAAAAATACTGTTTGCTCCACTTGCGTTGTGACTGCATTACCACCTCAGGTCTGCATTCTCTTTTTCTAAAAGGCTAATTCAATGGCCTTGAGTCAATTATTCCCCTTATACTACAGTTACCACACCTCAAGACATCGAGCCCATTTACATGCACACTAATACACTGATAACTCACCGAAAGCCTGAAGTCAATTATTTCACTTATACTATCAAGACATTGCGCATGTTTACATGCACACTAATACACTGATAACCTATTGGTTGTTGGTTTACATGCAATCTAAAAACCCAGCAATGCAGTTAAACTGCAGTTTACAAAATCTAAAATTTAAAAAAAATATTCAATTCAATTCAATTCAATTCAAGTTTATTTGTATAGCGCTTTTCACAATACACATTGTCTCAAAGCAGCTTTACAGAAAGTGCATTTCAGAAATGTACAAAGAAAAATACAGTTAGTTAATCATGTATAAATTTAGGCATAACATATCGCCGGTGTTTAGTCGTCTCTTCACAGGCGTCGAGTCGTCTCTCCACAGGCGTTTAGTCGTCTCTCCACCGGCGTTTAGTCGTCTCATCACAGGTGTTGGGGCATCTGAAGTCTTCGTGAGAGGCTGGATACAAACTGGAGCTGACGAACGCTATTTACCTCGGGACTAGCGTCCCGAGATAACAGCAGAAAGACAGATGGGAAATAATTAGCATAGCTGATGTTCATAATATTAATGCATTCGAACTGATTCAGAAGTAGTATAAAAGGTAAGCATTAAGTGAATGCTTGGTTAAAGAGATGCGTCTTTAATCTAGTTTTAAACTGGGACAGCGAGTCTGAGTCTCGAACAATATCAGGAAGGCTATTCCAGAGTTTAGGAGATAAATGTGAGAACGCCCTCCCTCCTTTAGTAGACTTAGATATCCTAGGAACGACCAGAAGCCTCGAATTTTGTGATCTTAAAGAGCGCGATGGATTGTAGGGCGATAGAAGGTCTGTTAAATACACAGGAGCTAAACCATTTAGAGCTTTATAAGTCAATACTAATACTTTGTAATTGATACGGAACTTAATAGGTAACCAATGAAGTGATGATAAAATTGGTGTTATATGATCATATTTTCTTGATCTAGTAAGAACTCAATCAGTTTTATACCTTAACTTTACTGGAAAACGGGTTAACTCGTATCATCCAAGACTCAGTTTCTGATCTCAGCGCTGGTAACGGAGGCTTGAGCCACTGATATGCAGACTAATGCAGTTATTACACAGAAAGAAAGAGTGATTGATGAAGTGCGTGTGAGTCTGTATGTATGTCTCTCAGTGTTCATCAGCAGAGTCTACTAATAGCAAAGCTGTACGTTTAACTGCTTCAAAAACAACTATGTTACTGACTTGCTACTGAGAAATGTCATGTAGCTTTTCAGTTGTGAAACTATTTTGTTGATAAAGTGAAAAAGTGAGCAGCACTGACAAAAATGTTTTGTGCACATGTATGTGTGTTCGATGTGTGTGTGTGTGGGGGGGGAGAAACAGAGACACATAGGTGATAACATAGGTGATAAAAAGTAATTTTATGGGAAAAACATTGAAATATAACGATATTATATTGTTTGCTATATGTATTTGCTTGGTCAGTGTCTTTGTTGGTTTTGGTTCTTTTGCCTCTGTCGGCTGCAAAAACCTTTGAAATAACTGAAATAACATGGCCAAGTAATATGGACACGTCATGCGGTCAAAACCTGCCTGGAACTACTTTAGCCTTGCTTTTACCTGAAAATAATTGCACACCTTAGAACATTCGTCAACCAATCACAATCAAGCATTCATCAGCATTAGAGTATAAAATATATAACAATAAACATTCTGAATTGTTAAAAAATATATCTTTAATCTTGCAAATAAAAATTCTTTGTATTTTTTTTTGTTGTTGTTATTTTGAAATGCACAACCAATTACTGTAAACAATTAAATCAAACATGAAATCTCAAATAAAAGATGCAACAATATAAAATCAGAGGATTGCTGTTTTTGATTTTCAAGAGTTTTGTTATTTAGTAACCTAAAAAGCACAATATTATTGCTGTATGTTTTATAAGAAAATACTGTTTCAGTCTTCCTACCTCAAAATCAGTATTACTTGCCATTTGTTTGTAATTATTTGAGAAATATACAAGTGAAAATTGCTTCAATATAAAGCCTAATTTTGTTTTTCACCAAATTTGCAAAGTACTGTAACACTTTTTGTTTTACTCCATTAATACAATGTCCCAGACTTGGGAAAAACCATAGCCTACCATGGACTTGGAATACCAATTAATATGTCCAGGGTTTCTGGATTTGAAAAGTGCACACTAGCAGATAAGCACATGTGCAACTGTGTTAATTGACTTTTTTATTTAGAAACGTTGGAAAGGCGGATCAATATCTGTACAGGTTTAGTCTATTAAGCATGTTCTCTGGCTTCTTATCACACAACCTGTGAGGTCAGTGAAGTCGCCAGGTTTCAGGCTGTTGTTCGAACAAGAAGTTATTGGGATTCTGACGTGGAGTCGATGTAGTCCCTACCAGCGCTTTTTTCAGCACCCGTTCTGCAGCAAACTGAAGAAACAATCAGGATCTTGCATGATTCTCAATGAGTCATTTCTGACATTTGGAGAGCACAGTCACACTAGCACTCTTTGTAAAGACACCCGTTTGCTTGGTTGATGTCAAAGCAGTTGAGTTGCACCCAAAAGCAACGATATCACTGATTCGACACCAGAACTGCAGGAGGAAACAACTATTGATGACTTAGAATTTGTGCACAATAATTTATTATAGAATAATAACTTCTGTTATCAGCTTGAATCTGAATAAATCACCTTCAGAAAGTAAATCCAGAGGGAAAATACTCCAATAACAGTGAAATTAGTGTGTATTCCTCTTGAGTTGTTACAGTGGTAAACAGATGCCACTAGTTCTTATGGTTAAACGCATGTTGATGTTATAAATATACTGGTTCAGACCCAGTGTGAAAAGAGTCCTGTGGGAATCAGGTGAAATCCTACAATCAAGCCAAGTGTGAAAACACTGACGCTGCATCTCTCTATTAGAAGATCAAACTATATCAAATCTGTGGATTCATGTTCTGCATTTCAAGAGTGTTGATATTTAGTGTAAAGCACATGGTTTTTAATACTTTGCTTTCAGTCAAGAATATCTGTCTCTCTTTCTATCCATCCATCCATGCATCCATCTTTTCTGTCTGCATGACCTTAAAACTCTCAAAATTCAATGTTTTAAAACTACTTCAAACTTTTGTCTGGGCAAACTTTATATATATATATATATATATATATATATATATATATATATATATATATATATATATATATATATATATATATATATATATATATATATATATATATATATATATATATAGTTTCAAACAATTTTAAACAAATGTTGTCTGTGACTTAAGTTACTCGATGTTAACCGTTTGTTTATTGAGTTGTTGTATAAAAGCAAGCTCAAACACACAGCCGGAGTGTTGATCTTACTGTGATTTGGCCACATGTAATCCTGTGTCACCCCTGTTTATTTGATATTACTTAAATCTATAATTAATAAAGTGCCTTTATTTATGTCTTGCATTTAGCAATCTAAAACAGCACATTATGATCTGAATATATCTGTGAATGATGTGTGAATTATCTAGTCTATATCTGTGAGTGATCTGTGAATAATCTCGTCCACATCTATGAATGATCTGTGAATAATCTCGTCCACATCTATGAATGATCTGTGAATAATCTCGTCTACATCTGTGAATGATCTGTGAATAATCTCGTCTACATCTGTGAATGATCTGTGAATAATCTCGTCCATCTCTATGAATGATCTGTGAATAATCTCGTCTACATCTATGAATGATCTGTGAATAATCTCGTCCATCTCTATGAATGATCTGTGAATAATCTCGTCCACATCTATGACTGATCTGTGAATAATCTCGTCCATCTCTATGAATGATCTGTGAATAATCTCGTCTACATCTATGAATGATCTGTGAATAATCTCGTCTACATCTGTGAATGATCTGTGAATAATCTCGTCCACATCTATGAATGATCTGTGAATAATCTCGTCTACATCTATGAATGATCTGTGAATAATCTCGTCCACCTCTATGAATGATCTATGAATAATCTCGTCTATATCTATGAATGATCTGTGAATAATCTCGTCCACATCTATGAATGATCTGTGAATAATCTCGTCCATCTCTATGAATGATCTGTGAATAATCTCGTCTACATCTATGAATGATCTGTGAATAATCTCGTCCACATCTATGAATGATCTGTGAATAATCTCGTCTACATCTGTGAATGATCTGTGAATAATCTCGTCCATCTCTATGAATGATCTGTGAATAATCTCGTCCATCTCTTTGAATGATCTGTGAATAATCTCGTCCACATCTATGAATGATCTGTGAATAATCTCGTCCATCTCTATGAATGATCTGTGAATAATCTCGTCTATATCTGTGAATGATCTGTGAATAATCTCGTCTACATCTATGAATGATCTGTGAATAATCTCGTCCACCTCTATGAATGATCTGTGAATAATCTCGTCCATCTCTATGAATGATCTGTGAATAATCTCGTCTACATCTGTGAATGATCTGTGAATAATCTCGTCCATCTCTATGAATGATCTGTGAATAATCTCGTCCACCTTATGAATGATCTGTGATATAATCTCGTCCACATCTATGACTGATCTGTGAATAATCTCGTCCATCTCTATGAATGATCTGTGAATAATCTCGTCCACATCTATGACTGATCTGTGAATAATCTCGTCTACATCTATGAATGATCTGTGAATAATCTCGTCCATCTCTATGAATGATCTGTGAATAATCTCGTCTACATCTGTGAATGATCTGTGAATAATCTCGTCCATCTCTATGAATGATCTGTGAATAATCTCGTCCACCTCTATGAATGATCTGTGAATAATCTCGTCTACATCTATGAATGATCTGTAAATAATCTCGTCCATCTCTATGAATGATCTGTGAATAATCTCGTCCACATCTATGACTGATCTGTGAATAATCTCGTCCATCTCTATGAATGATCTATGAATAATCTCGTCTACATCTGTGAATGATCTGTGAATATCTCGTCCATCTCTATGAAGGATCTGTGAATAATCTCGTCCATCTCTATGAATGATCTGTGAATAATCTCGTCTACATCTGTGAATGATCTGTGAATATCTCGTCCATCTCTATGAATGATCTGTGAATAATCTCGTCCATCTCTATGAATGATCTGTGAATAATCTCGTCCACATCTATGAATGATCTGTGAATAATCTCGTCCATCTCTATGAATGATCTGTGAATAATCTCGTCATCTCTATGAATGATCTGTGAATAATCTCGTCCACCTCTATGAATGATCTATGAATAATCTCGTCTACATCTATGAATGATCTGTGAATAATCTCGTCACATCTATGAATGATCTGTGAATAATCTCGTCCATCTCTATGAATGATCTGTGAATAATCTCGTCTACATCTATGAATGATCTGTGAATAATCTCGTCCACATCTATGAATGATCTGTGAATAATCTCGTCCACATCTGTAATGATCTATGAATAATCTCGTCCATCTTATTGAATGATCTATGAATAATCTCGTCTACATCTGTGAATGATCTGTGAATATCTCGTCCATCTCTATGAAGGATCTGTGAATAATCTCGTCCATCTCTATGAATGATCTGTGAATAATCTCGTCTACATCTGTGAATGATCTGTGAATATCTCGTCCATCTCTATGAATGGATCTGTGAATAATCTCGTCTACATCTGTGAATGATCTATGAATAATCTCGTCCACTCTATGAATGATCTGTGAATAATCTCGTCCACCTCTATGAATGATCTGTGAATAATCTCGTCTACATCTGTGAATGATCTGTGAATATCTCGTCCATCTCTATGAAGGATCTGTGAATAATCTCGTCCACATCTATGAATGATCTGTGAATAATCTCGTCCACATCTATGAATGATCTGTGAATAATCTCGTCCACATCTATGAATGATCTGTGAATAATCTCGTCCATCTCTATGAATGATCTGTGAATAATCTCGTCTACATCTATGAATGATCTGTGAATAATCTCGTCCACCTCTATGAATGATCTATGAATAATCTCGTCTACATCTATGAATGATCTGTGAATAATCTCGTCCACATCTATGAATGATCTGTGAATAATCTCGTCCACCTCTATGAATGATCTGTGAATAATCTCGTCTACATCTCTGAATGATCTGTGAATAATCTCGTCCACATCTATGAATGATCTGTGAATAATCTCGTCCATCTCTATGAATGATCTGTGAATAATCTCGTCACCTCTATGATATGATCTTGAATAATCTCGTTCACTCTATGAATTGATCTGTGAATAATCTCGTCCACATCTATGAATGATCTGTGAATAATCTGTCATCATCTATGAATGATCTGTGAATAATCTCGTCCACCTCTATGAATGATCTGTGAATAATCTCGTCACCATCTATGAATGATTCTGATAAGCATTATGAATGATCTGTGAATTTGTCCTCTTATGAAGATCTGTGATAATCTCGTCTCTTATGAATGTCTTGAATAATCTCGTCTAATCTATGATGATCTGTGAATATCTCGTCCACTCTATGAATGATCTGTGAATATTCGTCTACATCTTGAATGATCTGTGAATTCTCGTCCACTATGAAGATCTGTGAATAATCTGTCACTCTTGAATGATCTGTGAATATCTCGTCTACATCTGTGAATGATCTGTGAATATCTCGTCCATCTCTATGAAGATCTGTGAATAATCTCGTCTACATCTATGAATGATCTATGAATAATCTCGTCCACTCTATGAATGATCTGTGAATAATCTCGTCACATCTATGAATGATCTGTGAATAATCTCGTCACATCTGTGAATGATCTTGAATATCTCGTCCATCTCTATGAATGATCTGTGAATAATCTCGTCCACATCTATGAATGATCTGTGAATAATCTCGTTCCACATCTATGAATGATCTGTGAATAATCTCGTCCACATCTATGAATGATCTGTGAATAATCTCGTCCACTCTCTATGAATGATCTGTGAATAATCTCGTCTCTTATGAATGATCTGTGAATAATCTCGTTCCACTCTATGAATGATCTGTGAATAATCTCGTCTACATCTTATGAATGATCTGTGAATAATCTCGTCCACATCTATGAATGATCTGTGAATAATCTCGTCCACACTCTATGAATGATCTGTGAATAATCTCGTCACATCTATGAATGATCTGTGAATATCTCGTCCACATCTATGAATGATCTGTGAATAATCTCGTCCATCTCTATGAATGATCTGTGAATAATCTCGTCTACATCTATGAATGATCTGTGAATAATCTCGTCTACATCTATGAATGATCTGTGAATAATCTCGTCTACATCTATGAATGACCTGTGAATAATCTTGTCTACATCTATGAATGATCTGTGAATATTCTCGTCCACATCTGTGAATGATCTGTGTATAATATCGTCCACATCTGTGAGTGATCTAAAGGTCCAGTTAGTTTGCAGAAGTTCAGCAGTGACGGCTTCTGCTGCTCTGGCACTTTGACTCACGTTAACTCAAGACTTCAGACTTTAGACAGGTGTGCTGAATGGACATTTCCAGTGTCCAACTCCCAACTCAGCATTTATGAAAATAGATGCTTCTCTAAAGGACTGTTGAGCCTCAACTGAATTGAAACGCGTTGCTTCAGATTATTAGTCAGTGAATGCATTTCATGTCTCAAGGAATTTCAATTTTCACTTCATTACAGGAACTAGACGCTTGTGATCCGGTGCCAAATGAGATGCTAATCGAACCAATTGTGAGATTAGTGAGATCGAAATCTGGCCAATGGCAAATCAGGACTTCATCACGACAATCATGTCGACGACAGACCCGCTGGCAGTTGTGTTGATTACATCACTTTGAGGAAGCCTTGATTTGGATTCAATAACAATATGTTTTTGTTGTTCCCTATATCACACTGGACAAAAGTGATTGCCACGTGATTGTTGGTTCTTGTGGAGGTTTTGCGATTGCCAATGCATTCGAAATTGTGTTTTGCAAAAAGTGCCAGACAAAATCCAATTCTGATGTCGCAAAATAAACTTTTTGTCGTCCTGGTAGATTATGTGCTGCACATTGTGTCAAAACTGAATTACATTAAAGAAATAGTTCAGCCAAAAGTTAAAAGTTTACTTC
This sequence comes from Chrosomus eos, assembly GCA_036326025.1. Lineage (NCBI taxonomy): Eukaryota > Metazoa > Chordata > Actinopteri > Cypriniformes > Leuciscidae > Chrosomus > Chrosomus eos. Next base: position 2,215,971 of record CM070820.1, read on the forward strand.
AGATTTGCATTTTTTAGGGTTTACAGTAAGGTTTAATTAATGAATGCATTAACATTAGTTAAAAAAAACATTAGTGTTAGTTAAAAAATAAATAATTAATAAAGTCTATATATAATGCATTATAATGTATAATGAATTATGCACTTTTTAATGCATTAACTATTCCTTCGAATTCACCTTATAATGCATTGTATGAAATGCATGAATAATTGTAACATTATAATATTCATCTATTCAGTCACAGCTTTAGAAAGTATAATGCATTAAACCACATGACAAACAACCAGTTTGAGATGTAAGAAGGAATCTGTAAATATTATAATGCATTTTAACTTTGCTTGCAATTATTATTTTTAAATATATATGCATTATAATGTATATTATGAATACCTTATATAATGCAGTATATATATATATATATATATATATATATATATATATATATATATATATATATATATATATATATATATATATATATATATATATATATATATATATATATATATATATACACTACCAATATTTCTGTAGATAATATATTGAGGTGATAATGCACAGACATCAGTTAGATAAAAAATGTATGTAAAATAAAATATATATTTGTGATGTCAATAGATTAATATTATTTTGCCAATGTTCCATCCGATTATGATCCTAATGAAAAGTGCTGGAGCAGCCTCTGTTGCTATGGAAACTTCTTCAGTGAAAGCAATTTCTGTACGCAAGTGTGTTTTTACCGACAGAACAGGAATAAATGCTATGCCTGCTTTTTTAATCTAAAATTTGTGGATATTGTATTGTTTGAAAGTGTATGTGCATATGCAAGAACATAAAGCTGCCACCAGTCTGAACCAGCTCTGGCTTCCCTCCACTGAAGCACTGAGTCTGTAGTTTCCCATGCAGATCCTGATGTTTTGCTCTGTTCTTCAGGGAGTTTGCACGCTGGAAGGTGAGGAACACAGCCATCGAGCGGCGGGATCTGATCCGCAATCCTCTGCCCTTGATGCCGGATTTCCAGCGCAGCATGCGGATGCTCGGGCGACGGCCGTCCACGCAACAGTTCATCGACACCATCATCAAGAAGTATGGAACGCACATCTTGATCTCGGCCACACTGGGAGGTGAGCGCTCACACCGGGATAATCACCATCTATGACTCCATTAATAGACACTAAATTTGGCTGATCTCATGAACCGATTGCAGTTGACCGTTCACAAAGACCCGACCCCTTTAGTTACTGTTGCCTCATGTTGGTTAAACCCCTCATGATTGCAGAGATACTTTGAATAATGTTCATACTGCGCTTTTCCAATGATACTATTGATACTTTTAAGACATTTTTCTGCCTAAACAAGACCATTTATGTCTTGTTTTGCTTTCATTTACACATTCACATTCAATGTGATTTGCACATTCACATTCAAGGATAAACTCATACAACTGTGCACAAAAACCTTTGTGTGTTTAAAATGCACATCTACGAATTGTGTTTTGCATTTGTGAAATGTATTTTATAAATATATAATTTTATTTTGTGCATGTGAATTTCTTTTTGTGAATATACTATTTGTTGTGGCTCCATAAAACAGACCATTTATGGCTTGTTTTATGGCTTTCATTTATGACTCGATTGGTAGACACTAAATTTGTCCGATCTCATGAACCGATTGCAGTTGACCATTCACAAAGACCCGAAACTTTAGTTACTGTCGCCTCATGTTGGTTAAACCCTTCATAATTTCAGAGATACTTCGAATAATGTTCATGCTGCTCTTTTCCATAGAATGATACTTCTCTGCCAAAACAGAGCATTTATGGCTCGTGTTTTGTGTGTTGAGTCAGGAATAAATTCAAATTTGGTAACACTTTACAGTAAGACTGCAGCAGAAAACATAAACTAACAATGAAAAATACTTCCAAGACATGTATTAATCTTAGTTAATTTAAACATTTACTAATGCAATATTTATATCAAACGTTGTATCTGTTAATAGTATTTTATAGAAATGAGATGGACGTGAACAAAAAATGAAGAGTTCTATTTTTATTAAGAAACATTGTTCCCCTTCAGTCGCTCACGTTCGACGTGACGTCGACGTGACGACGTTAGGGGATCACTTCAGGGAGCCCTATCAACTTCGAGTATCTAAAGAACAAGCCAATGAACGTTGGCGTGCGTGAAACGCGTCACGCGCCCCGCCCCGCAGCGCGGGTATAAACAGGAAGCGGACGCCGCACTCATTGTCTTTCGCTTCGGAGCCGAGCTTTGTTTGACTCTGAGACTCTACAGACTGCTGAACGTTGTTTCTGTCAACAACTAGAGGGAGAAGAAGAACTCTGCTGCAGTGCTGGTGTGACGGCGCGATCAGTGGTGGCCGCGAGCATCTTATCACAACTGCCGTTTTCACGGCACTGTTTATGTGTGTGTGTGTGTCGGTCTCGTGGGCGTTCCTCATCTGAGAGTGTACCCGATTACACCGCGGCTACCCCTGGGTGCTTCAGCACTAAAGAGTCTATTTTCTTTCCTCTGTTTGTTATTTTTACTAAAAGAGCAACACAAGCGTGACCCTGCGTCCTTTTCAGGATGTCATTCCGCTTGTGCGTTTCTGGATGTGGTCGTTCCCTGGCGCCAGCAGATGGCCACAAGAGTTGCCTCTCGTGTTTGGGCATTCAACACGCTGAGGCAGCTTTTGTGAATAGTTCATGTTCCCATTGCGGGAATATGACTATGGCAGCGCTTAGATCGAGACTCGCTTACCTCACGGGAGGTGCAGTCCCCTCGCCTATGCCCCGATCTAGTGCTTATTCTGCCCTGCAGAATAAGCCTACTTCGGCGCATGACCAGGGTGATCTGAGGATTACCGTGAGGGCTTCCCCGTCGAGGCAATCTCCGCGGGCCCCTCACGCCTCTCATGCGCTGTTGCCATCCGCGCCCCTTTGCGATCGACTCGGTCCTTCTCCTGAACGGCCGGTCGTTTCCTTTGGGGCGCCAGCTGACGATCAGATGTCGATCGCAGCATCGGAGGGGGAGCTTCACTCCTCTGGAGATGACGACTCGGCTGCGTTGCCCCCGTCTGGGTGTGTAGCGTTGTCCGAGCCGGATCCAGAGTGGGCGGCTATGCTTTCCCGGGCCGCCGAGAAGGTCGGGCTTGTGTGGAATCCTCCGCCACGTCCCGAACCTTCTCGGTTGGACGATTGGTTTCTCGGGGCGGGCCGTGCTGGTTCTCAGTGCGCCGCCCCGGTACCTTTCTTTCCGGAGGTGCATGAGGAGCTCTCTAGGACGTGGAAGGCACCGTATAGTGCCCGAATCCGTTCTAGTAGCTCCTCCCCCCTCGCCACCCTCGACGGCGGGGCAGCTAAGGGGTATGTGGATATCCCCCCGGTGGAGCGGGCTGTCGCGATGCAACTGTGTCCGGCGTCCGCCTCCTCCTGGCGGGGTAATCCGCGCCTCCCGTCCAAGGCCTGTAAGTTTTCGTCCGGTCTCACGGCGAAGGCTTATAAGGCCTGTGGACAGGCTGCTTCCGCCCTCCATGCCATGGCGCTCTTGCAGGTCCACCAGGCCCAGGCGCTCATGGACATGAACGAGGGTGGTTCTGACCCAGAGCTCCTCCGGGAGCTCCGCGTGGCTACTGACCTCGCCCTCCGGGCGACGAAGGAAACCGCGCGTTCCGTTGGTCAGGCGATGTCCACCTTGGTGGTCCAGGAGCGCCACCTTTGGCTCAACCTGGCGGACATGAGGGACACCGATAAATATCGGTTCCTGGATGCCCCTCTCTCCCAGGTTGGGTTATTCGGCGATGCGGTCGAGAGCTTCGCCCAACAGTTCTCGGCCGCCCAGAAGCAGACGGAGGCTATCCGACACATCCTGCCCCGGCGGACCCCCGCTGCTTCCTCCCGTCCGCCGGCCGCAGACCCTCCGTCTGCTCGTCGCCGAGGCCGTCCTCCTGCGGCGTCCTCCGCTCCCGCTAAGCCTCAGCAGCAGCAGCCACCATCCAGGCCTCAGCGTGGAGCAAGCCGCAGGAAGTCGGCCACGCCCGTCCAGGCCGCTACCAAACCAGGTGGTAAGCGCAGGTGCAAACGACCCTGAGACGGGCGACCCAGAGGTGGATCGAGTTGTTTCTTTTTGTTCCTTTTCCGCCACTGCCTTCAGTGGTACCCACTTATTCAATAAAAGAGCAATTTCTGAAACCTCTGGGTCCCAAGAGAGCGCGCCTGACGGTCGACGACGCTATGCCTTGTCACCCTCGAGCCCCTCTCTCATCGCCAGCGAGCAGCAGTGGCTGTGTTCCGGACGCTCTGCCGCCTCCTCACACTCACTCTGCCCTTCGACGGAAGCAGGTACGTGTTGCACCACACATTCAGACCCCACTCCGGGCCGCTGTGCCGTCCGGGTCGGGTCCCTGCATTCCGCCGCGCTGCCCCACCCCGGGTACGTCTGTGGTGCCGTTGATTCCGCTTACGCGGTGTCTGGGAGCCTGGCTAGCGCTTCCCAGCCCGTCTCGCTGGCTCATCCGTACTGTCAGACTCGGCTATGCGATTCAGTTCGCCCGGCGCCCCCCTGCTTCAGGGGCATTCTGTTTACCCGCGTTCCGCCGGACAGTGCCCCTGTGCTCAGGGCAGAGATCGCAGTCCTACTGGCGAAGGACGCGATCGAGCCGGTCCCTCCAGCCGATATGAAGACCGGCTTCTACAGCCCGTACTTCATTGTACCCAAGAAAGGCGGTGGGTTACGGCCAATCTTGGATCTGCGTGTCTTGAACCGGTCCCTTCACAAGCTGCCGTTCAAGATGCTTACGCAGAAACGCATTTTCAAGTGCATCCGTCCCCAAGATTGGTTTGCAGCGATCGACCTGAAGGACGCGTACTTTCATGTCTCGATTCTCCCTCGACACAGACCGTTTCTTCGCTTTGCGTTCGAGGGTCAGGCATATCAGTACAAGGTCTTACCCTTCGGGCTGGCCCTGTCGCCCCGTGTCTTCACGAAAGTCGCGGAGGCGGCCATTGCTCCCATGTGCGAGCGTGGTGTTCGCATTCTCAACTACATCGACGACTGGCTTATTCTCGCCCAGTCGAGAGAGCAGTTGTGCGAACACAGGGACATGGTGCTCAGTCACCTCAGCCACCTAGGGCTTCGGGTCAACTGGGAAAAGAGCAAACTCACCCCCGGGCAGAGGATCTCTTTTCTCGGTATGGAGTTGGACTCGATCAACATGACAGCGCGCCTCACCGAGGCCCGCGTCCAGTCAGTGTTGAACTGCGTGAGCACGCTCAAGCGCAGAACAGCGGCTCCACTGAAACTGTTTCAGAGGCTCCTGGGGCATATGGCATCTGCAGCCGCGGTAACGCCGCTCGGATTGCTTCATATGAGACCGCTCCAACACTGGCTCCACGATCGAGTCCCGAGATGGGCGTGGCAGAGCGGCTCGTGCCGGGTCCAAGTGACTCCGCACTGTCGCCAAACTCTCAGCTTGTGGTCAGACCCTTCGTTCCTGCGGGCAGGTGTTCCCCTAGAACAAGTGTCCAGGCACTCTGTGGTCACCACGGATGCCTCTGCCACCGGCTGGGGGGCCACGTACAACGGGCATGCAGCTTCAGGTCTGTGGACGGGGCCTCAACTGCATTGGCACATCAATTGCCTCGAGTTGTTAGCAGTACATCTTGCATTGGGCCGCTTCAAAACGCCGCTTCGTGGCAAGCACGTACTGGTCCGTACGGACAGCACTGCGACCGTTGCGTACATCAACCGTCAGGGTGGTCTACGCTCCCGCCGCATGTCACAACTCGCCCGCCATCTCCTCCTCTGGAGTCAGAAGCATCTGAGGTCGCTTCGTGCCATTTATATTCCTGGCCTGCTCAACTGTGCAGCCGACGAGCTCTCACGGCAGCAGGTGCTACCGGGAGAATGGCGACTCCATCCCCAGGTGGTCCAGCTGATTTTCAGGCGCTTCGGGACCGCACAGGTAGATCTGTTTGCCGCCCCGGACACGTCTCACTGCCAGTTGTTCTACTCCCTGACCGAGGGGACCCTCGGCACGGATGCCCTGGCACACAGCTGGCCCCCGGGCCTACGCAAGTATGCGTTTCCCCCAGTGAGCCTTCTTGCACAGACTTTGTGCAAAGTCAGGGAGGACGAGGAGCAGGTCTTGTTAGTTGCACCGTATTGGCCCAACCGGACCTGGTTCCCCGAACTTGTGCTCCTCGCGACAGCCCCTCCCTGGCCCATTCCTCTGAGAGAGGACCTGCTCTCTCAGAGACGGGGCACCCTGTGGCACCCGCGTCCAGACCTCTGGAAACTCCATGTCTGGTCCCTGGACGGGACGCGGAGGTTCTAGGTGACCTACCCCCAGCGGTAGTTGACACCATCACTTCCGCTAGAGCCCCCTCTACGAGGCGCCTCTATGCATTGAAGTGGAACCTATTCGTTGAATGGTGTTCTTCTCACCAGGAGAACCCCCGAACTTGCTCGATCAGAGCCGTGCTTTCTTTCCTGCAGGATGGGTTGGAGCGAAGGCTGTCTCCCTCCACCCTTAAAGTGTATGTTGCTGCCATTACCGCACATCACGATGCAGTTGATGGTAAGTCGTTGGGAAAGCATGACCTGATCGTCAGGTTCCTGAGGGGAGCAAGGAGACTTAATCCTCCTCGCCCACTCTCTATACCCTCTTGGGACTTGTCTCTGGTCCTTTCGGCACTTCAGAGACCACCCTTTGAGCCTTTGCAGTCAGCTGAGTTAAAAGTTCTGTCTTGTAAAACAGTACTCCTGGTTGCATTGGCCTCCATCAAGAGGGTAGGGGACCTGCATGCATTTTCGGTCGACGAATCGTGCCTAGAATTCGGCCCGGATAACTCTCACGTGATCCTGAGACCCCGGCCCGGGTACGTGCCCAAGGTTCCTACCACTCCCTTCCGGGACCAGGTGGTGAACCTGCAAGCGCTGCCTTCGGAGGAGGCAGACCCAGCCCTGGCTTTTCTCTGTCCCGTCCGCGCTCTGCGTCTGTACGTGGACAGAACGCAAAGCCTCAGGACCTCAGATCAGCTCTTCGTCTGTTACGGAGGCCAGCAGAAGGGGAAGGCTGTCTCCAAGCAGAGGATGGCCCACTGGATAGTGGATGCCATCGCCTTGGCTTACGAAGCCCAAGGCGTGCCTTGCCCGCTCGGGTTGAGAGCCCACTCCACTAGGGGTGTCGCTTCTTCTTGGGCGCTGGCACACGGCGCCTCGCTGACAGATATCTGTAGAGCTGCGGGCTGGGCGACACCTAACACGTTCGCTAGATTTTATAGCCTACGTGTTGAGCCGGTTTCTTCCTGTGTGCTCGCCTCAACCAGCCGGTAACACCGAAGTTTCCGCTCTTGTGTCGGCTTGCTGCGCCACTCCCCTCCACATGGAGCGGATACGTGCGCTTTTTTGCTCCAGTCGAGTTCCCCACTCTGGCGAACCCTGTGAGTTCCTCCGCACCCCTCCGGCAGTCGGACGTTGCGGAGCGTCCGACGCCAGGCCTAGTGCTCGTATGCCTGTGTAACTTGTGCTAGGCTGGGTTCCATATGTGGTGATTCCTGCGGCGATCCCATGTGAGTATTCTTCCACGACCAGCTCCCCGCGGTGAGCCCGTGTCTTCCCTTGGCAGAGTCCGCTCTGCCGTCACTGTCTGGTGCTGCCTCCCCCTTCTCAGGTGGAGCCACCCCAGTGACATTCCATATGTTGCACTGCCCTCCGGCCAGTCCATATGTGTATCCTCCACATGTTACCTCCCTTCGGGCAGGATGTGGCTTCCGCAGCGTCCCTCTCCCCTGGAAAGGCACGCTTTCCCAGTGTTATCCAAGAGTTCCACTGTGTGGGTTAAAGGAACAACAGTGAACTCCCTCTACGCAGGTCTTCCGCCCCAGCCATTGGGGGTCTGAGAGCCTTCCGTAGGGCGCTGGATGAGGCAGCAACCGATGGCGTCTTCCATAGGGATCCCCTAACGTCGTCACGTCGACGTCACGTCGAACGTGAGCGACTGAAGGGGAACGTCTCGGTTACTGATGTAACCCTCGTTCCCCGAAGGAGGGAACGGGAGACGTGACGTCCCGCTGCCACGGTTGCTGACCATCGCTGTACGGCCGTCTCTATCTCGGCTCCTCAGCGAAAAAACAATGAGTGCGGCGTCCGCTTCCTGTTTATACCCGCGCTGCGGGGCGGGGCGCGTGACGCGTTTCACGCACGCCAACGTTCATTGGCTTGTTCTTTAGATACTCGAAGTTGATAGGGCTCCCTGAAGTGATCCCCTAACGTCGTCACGTCGACGTCACGTCTCCCGTTCCCTCCTTCGGGGAACGAGGGTTACATCAGTAACCGAGACGTTATGCATTAACTAACGATACGTACTACATTTGATAATTGAACGTTCGCAAAGACCCGCCCCCTTTAGTTACTGTTGCTATGTCCGACAAGCCACGCCTCTCTCACGCCACACCATGTGATGACCCAGACAACACACTGACAGACAGGACAGACCAGGTTACTTTTGATATGAAACAAAGTCCAACTTTCAAATTGTGTCATTTTTTAAAGAAATTTAAACAGTAAATACCGTTTTGTGGCTCTTTAATGCATCATGATAGATCACTGTACAGTTAAAGCGTCTCGTGAACCGATCATCTCTTCCTTCTAGTTAATTTATAGCATCAAATAAACATGAATGAACATAAGAAGGATTTTTATTTCAACCGCGGTAAGACGTCAGTATACTGTTTTCAAGTTCAAATCCAACAACGATAATCTAGTAACTTTTTCGGACAAAATATAGCGGATTCGGTGGATTATGATTGGTCAGATCGCCTGTCAATCAAACTGCAAACTGCAAACCCGACGAAGTGTGATTTTGATGAGATAAAACCGTAAAAAGTAGATGCCGACGCTCATGTAAACAGTATTCAGAAGAGGCTTTTGCTCCAACTTCTGCTTTGTAACTTTGCGAAATAAAAATTGTAAACCATAGTAAATCGCACATTTTTATTTAGAGTTGGTCTCAATTCAAACGAGCCCACACACAACATAACATGACGTGGATATCTTATGAAAATACTCACGGAGTGACATTGACATGTTGCTTTGCTAAAGCAATAGGATATCCGATCGCGATCATGACACAGTGTTTTATAACGTCATTTGGAAACTAGATCTCGGTAATAGTGTGTAGGGAGGATGTGTAGAGACCAATCGGACACTGTTTTACATCTGGAGCGCACTTGGATTGGATCGATCACTCAGGGGTGCTAACCTGTTAGCAACTTAGTTGGCTGGCATTGGGAAATTGCATTGCAACCAACACAGTTGCTAACTTAGTTAGCAACTATGCTTTTGGGAAACGCACCCCTGAGTGACAGGTCTTGATTTATCGTGCATCATTGAATATAAACAGCGTTCTTATTACTTGCTCCTTATTCTATGTAATTATAAATATGTTTATGCTTTGTGGCGCTTACACATGTAAGGAGTTTTGTCAGTAAAACACTTGATAAATCTTTTGATTAAAAAGCTACATTGGTTCCAAATGTGGTAAATTTTGATTGCTTTGAGAAATCAACACAACATTTTGCCCACATGCAGTTAACATGATGCTAACTTGATTTTAATACCTGTTATATATACTTTTACCTAGTCATTATGTCAAGCATGAATAATAACACAGTAAATAAACCAAATTGCATAACTTTTGTTCTGGGGTTTTCTCAGTAAAATCCCTGCTGTAAGAACCGCCACTTAATTTCCTTTAAAATTAGTTTTTTTCAGAAGTTTTCTATTAAATGAATTCATGTACTTGATTATAAATTGTAGTGTTATAAGCCATTAATTTAAAGTATGCCACTTGAAATCATGTGAAATCATTAAAAATGCCTTCTTGGTGTAAGAGGTTAATAGTGATGTTTAACAGAGAGTGTACAGGTACATATCATAAATATATGTATAAATTATATGCATTTATAGATAGCTTGAATGATCGGGATCGGCTGCAAAAATCCCTGAAGCATCCCTATAAATGAATGAAATATATGCAAATCAATTAAATTATGTTAATATCCATTAAATGCAACTGCATTACATTTCATGCAATCTGACCATGTGTCTAATATGGGTGAACATTTTAAATACATTGACCAAAATACACAGTGCTTTAAATATGCCTTGATTTTCCCATCTTTGTATATCGAGTGAAACGCTTCTGAAACAGGAACAAATGTGGGCGGGGCTTGATTTTGTCTGTGGGGAATTGATTGGATAGTTGTGGTTTGCTATTGGCTGATCTCATGTGATTGACAGGTGGCTCCGCCCTCATCATCAGAGAAGAGAAACGGGAAAATATTTTGATTTCATGGCGATTTTAAAAGTTAAGAGTCGTAATCACGCTGAAGTAAATGCGTGTTTGTGTGGATTTGCAGATCATTCTGTTAATGAATATGTCTGTAATGCCAATTCATAATCATATTTCGCATGTTTGTGTGGAGCTGAACTGAGCCCGATACCCTTTGTGTCCTTTAAAGGGTCAGTTTCATATAGATCCGCAGCTGTCGAGTGTAATTGCTGTGATATGCTGTCATGGACAGCTTGTATTCAGAGGTTGTAATATTATACCTGTTCTGGCTTAGTGGTTAAACTTGATGCTCTAATTATGGCATGGAGAAATATGATAGAAAGAAGGAATATAATGCTGGATTGTAAGAACAGAATAAAACCAAAATGCAGTGCAGATTTTTCTCTCACATAGTTAAGTTTTATTTTAGTATCATTGATATGCTATTTTAGTTTTGGATAATATTTTGAGATATATTTTGAGTTCTGTTTTCACTTTAATTTTAGTTGAAGTATTGGTACTTTTTGTGTGTTTTTGTAATTTTATTAGTTTATTTTAAAAACATTTCTATATAGATATTTTTTTTAGCTTTAGTTATTTTAGTAGCATTTTTATGATGTCATATTTAAATGAGTTACATTATTAAAACATGTTTGACCACACAGTTCAAACAGATTTTACTTACAGTCTTTATCAGTATTGTGTTGTGTGTGTGTGTGTGTGTGTGTGTGTGTGTGTGTGTGTGTGTGTGTGTGTGTGTGTGTGTCGGAGTGTGTGTGTGTGTGTGTCAGGAGTGTGTGTTGTGTGTGTGTCAGGAGTGTGTGTGTGTGTGTGTGTGTCAGGAGTGTGTGTGTGTTGTGTGTGTGTGTCAGTGTGTGTGTGTGTGTGGTGTGTGGTGTGTTGTGTGTGTGTGTGGTGTGTGTGGTGTGTGTGTGTGTGTGGTGTGTGTGTGTGTGTGTGTGGTGTCAGGTGTGTGTGTGTGTGTGTGTGTGTGTGTGTGTGTGTGTGTGTGTGTGGTGTGTGTGTGTGTGTGTGTGTGTGTGTGTGTGTGTGTGTGTGTGTGTGGGTGTCAGGAGTGTGTGTGTGTGTCAGGAGTGTGTGTGTGTGTCTGTGTGTAAGGAGTGTGTGTGTGTCTGTGTGTCAGGAGTGTGTGTGTGTGTGTGTGTGTGTGTGTGTGTGTGTGTGTGTGTGTGTGTGTGTGTGTGTGTGTGTGTGTGTGTGTGTGTGTGTGTCAGGAGTGTGTGTCAGGAGTGTGTGTGTGTCAGGAGTGTGTGTGTGTCTGTGTGTAAGGAGTGTGTGTGTGTGTGTGTGTGTGTGTGTGTGTGTGTGTGTGTGTGTGTGTGTGTGTGTGTGTGTGTGTGTGTGTGTGTGTGTGTGTGTGTGTGTGTGTGTGTGTGTGTGTCTGTGTGTGTGTGTCTGTGTGTGTGTGTTGAGCATCTGCGTGCTGCTTAGAGAGATATGAACTAAGCTATAAAACACTGATCACACACATATCAATCAGTATGTCAGACAAACAAGCAAGCAAACAAGCAAGCAAGCAAACAAACAAACAAACAAACAAACAAACAAACATAAACAAACATTTAATCAAATGATCTAGTATGGTCACTATCCAAGTGTTTCCACATTTCTGCATTTTTTTTTCAGATACTTTTAGGTCGGTACCAAATAAAAAAATAAATAAAAATATTATATTATATTATATTATATTATATCACATTATATTATTTATTCATTAATTTATGTACTTACTTATTTGCATGCATGCATACATAACTAAGTGATACATTTATTTATATTTTAAATTTGTTTTGAAATGTCTGCATTTTTTCAGATTCTTTCAGAATCTTCAGATTTTTTAGATACTACCAAAAAGAAAATATCAGAAATATGAATTATGTATTTATTTATTCATATAAAACACACATAACCAAGTGATACACTTTTTTACATCTCTGCATTTTTTTCAGATATCATTCTAGTCCAAAAAGAAAATATCAAAGATAGAAATAAGATATATAATTATTTTTGTTTGTTTGTTTGTTTATGTTGACGTATGCTTAACTTTCTTTGGAGTTACACATGTTTCCTGGTCTGTAAGTGTTGAGCCGGCAGTGTTTGGTCATTACACCGTTTATTGGTCATTAAATCCTTATAGAGTTTATTGCAAAGCAAAAAAATAATGAAATGGCGACTCGAATGTCATTACATTTCAGACGCAGCATTCAAGAGAATCCATGAACACCCTTGCCCTCCGTCACCTACACGATATGACCATAAAACCCAATGGAAAATCGATATAAGCAATATGCCTGTTCCAGTCCAGAGGACCACAATAAATCACGAGCGCGAGGCTAATACCTGAGCGCTGCACATAATATCTGTGATTACACACTGTACGCTAGAGCTCGTGTTCACACACGCTTTATTGTGTGATTATACCGTATAGCTCAAGGTCAAACAAAGGTTCATTGTTTTTGGTCCGGTGTGGACGTCCTCACATTGATTAATCGGTTGATTAACAGGAGATCTGATTCATTAATGCTGCTTTTAAAGGTCACTAGCATTAGCGTCAGGGTTTCTGTGTGTGTGCGAGACTCAACTATATAGACACAGCTGAAAATAAAGGTCACGAGAATCCAAAGGTTGATGCTAACAGGTTAATCGACAGTCATGGATGTGCAAATACATTATCATGCCTTCAGGAAGATTACGTTTGTGTTTCAAGACAGACTGAAGATATCAGGCATGACTGACGCCTCTACGCCACCGCTATATTATATATATATAGTGTTATATATGGCAAAACATGTCAGAAAACGTGCGGATGGGCCTTTATATGCAGCACATTAAACCTCGGTGTCTCTGATTATGATCAATAAGTGTTACAAGCACACATGCATATACACTACCGCCAAAAGTTTGGGGTCAATACGATTTTTTTTAAAGAAATTAATACTTTTCTTCAGAAAGGAAGCATTAAATTCATCAAAAGTGACAGTAAAGACATTTATAATAATGCAAAATATTTATTTTTAATTAAATGCTTTTCTCTAGAACTTTCAACGAATCCTGGAAAAAATTAATCCCGGTTTGCACAAAAATATTAAAACTGTTTTCAACTGTGATAATAATCATAAATGTTTCTTGAGCATCAAATCATCATATTATAGTGATTTCTGAAGGATCATGTGACACTGAAGACTGGAGTAATGATGCTGAAAATCATAGGAATAAATTACACTTTACTACATAGGAAACAGATGTTTTACATTGAAATAATATTTTACTGGGTTTGTTTAGTATTTTAAA